>PPNT02000047.1:0-102695 GCA_003708285.2 Petasospora xylosilytica | reverse complement strand
AAAGCACACCTTATCAGCGGCCCAATCGGGAAACAGCCTTATCCACACACACACCACTCACAGACAGCGGGAATGTGTTCTTTGTTTGACGTGGAAATTGTAGTCTGACGCGAAAACGCGACGCGTACTTAAGCACCGAATTTCGGCACGTCACGATGATCAGCAGCGCCAAAAAGAGACTTTTGAAACGTGTGGAGATTTGACACTTGAGCCTACTTCCCTACCACTCACACTCGTTCAACAGATACTACACACAGACAAAGATGGGAGGCTCTGTGTCCAAGATTATGGTACGTCAATTGGTGTGATTGTGGCTTGCCGACTCCGCGTGGAGGGCTAGTTGAGAAATACAACCATGAAGAACCAAGACTAACGCGTCATCACAGGGCAAGCTCTTTGGCACAAAGGAGATGAAGTCAGTACCAATTGAGCATACATGTCAGAAACATGAATACTAACTCACCGGGAAGAATCCTCATGCTCGGTCTCGATAGTGCCGGAAAGACGAGTAAGTTCCCTCTTTCCAAACATCAACCCCGAACTCAGAACTAACGCCCCCATCCAGCGATCCTTTACAAGCTCAAGCTCAACAAGATCAAGACAACAGGTCCAACAGTGGGCTTCAACGTCGAAACCTTCCAGTACAAGAACGTGAAATTCAACATGTGGGACGTTGGTGGACAAGATCGTCTCCGTCCTCTCTGGCGCCATTACTACCCCAAGACCAATGCTCTCGTGTACGTGATTGACTCCTCAGACCAGGAGCGGTTCGAAGAGAGTAAGAAACATCTACTCAAGGTGATCCAGGAACTCAAGGGCGTCGCGAGCGCTAAGGGCTTCTTGCTCCTTGTGTTTGCCAATAAGCAGGATCTCCCAACTTCAAGAACGGCGATGGAGGTTGCAGAGATGCTTGGGTTGAAGGATACACTAGATTCAGAACTCTATGCGGTTATCGGATCCAATGCACTCACAGGACAGGGACTGGTGGAAGGTCTCAGTTGGCTTTCAAACACGTATAAGCAGTCAAGTTCGACACAGACGTGATGAAGGCTGCGTGAGATGTTGCTATGACGTTGAGATCCAATCCTACATGAGAATGCCGGACATTTCCATACAAAATGCACTTTATCAATCATTCTAGATGGTGTTGTTCTTTGGTTTTATGCTTAATTATTTCGTTTTCTTCGTAAGTATGTTTGTACTAATTAAAGACGCTTCTGATTTCTGCAATCTTACACCGTAACATCGCCCTTCTTGGATCTGATGGTGACAGAACCATTCTCCTCACCGATGTATGCCATGTCTGGATGACCAAGGAACAAACCGGTCTCAACGACACCGACGATGTTGATGAGCTTCTCATGAAGGGCGACTGGATCCTCAATGGCGCCAAAGTGAGCATCGATCAAGAAGTTGTTGTTATCAGTGATAACAGGACCAGCCTTAGCAGAGCCACCTTGTCTGAGGATGATCTTCTCCGCACCGAGCTTCTTCAACTGGTTCTGGACGTAGACGTATGCGCTTGGGACAACCTCGATCGGGACACCCTTGAGCCAGTTCACGCCCAAGAAGTTCTTTGACTTCTTTCTGAAATCAGCAACGAGGATGAACTTCTCGGCAGAGTATGCCACGAGCTTCTCCTGGAACAAGCACGCACCACCGCCCTTGATGGCGTTCACTTGTGTGTCAACCTCGTCAGCACCGTCAAACGCAATGTCGATGTCTGGGTATTGCTCGATCGAACCCAGTTGGAGCCCATTGTCCAGGATCAAAGCCTTGCTCTGGAATCCGGTCGGAATGCACACAAAGTTCTTCTTGTCGTCTCTCTGGCCGATTCTCTCAGCAACGTACACCACCGTAGAGCCAGAGCCGATGCCAACAACCTTTGCAGTGGCTGGGAAGTTGTCATCAACAGCCTTGTAGGCGGCGAGACGCTTGGACTCTTCTGTAATGTCTGCGAGTGGCTTGAGCTCGGAGTATGGGACAAGAGGCATCTTGAGTGGTCTGAATGTGTGTAGGAGTCGGCGAGTGGAGTGCTTGAGCATTCAACTGGGCTGCCAGTACTCGTGTTTATGTACAGGGAGCACAACAGTCCGGGGCAAAATGCTGATCGAGGAGTCAGGAACCGGGTGAGCGGTGGGAACAATTGGAAGCGCGCGGATGGGGAGCTGGCCAAATAGGCTATTTTGCTGGGGGAAGTGGGATCTATGGGGGTCGTTTATTGTTCAATTGAGGCCAGAAGGTGTATATACGACACTTGGATAGTGGACTTTGCCATTGTTCTTACCCCCAGTGCCGGACCACGTGGATCCGTGCTGATTGTATGTGTCACAATTGGCTGAGCGCGGGGGGCCGCTGAAGGCATGGTGACTGCCCTAGGGCATCACGTGATTCAGAGTAGGGCAGTTACACCCAAACACCACTCCCCAAAACCGCCGCTAAATGTGGCCCTTACCGTGAAATTCGCGGCGATTTGGTTGTGAGCGCGGGCCCCACGCAGTCTCCGATTCGCGAACTTTCCAGGCGGAGAGCCAGTTTGGCGGGTTTGGCGCTCGCGGGCCTGCCGACTCGCAAAAATCAAAACTTTCCATCAACACATCGAAGAGAGGCCAACGGTTAAAGACACAACCCACGCACTACAAAGATGTCTGCTGCTGCTAAGATCTTGAACGAGAAGCCATCCGAGTTGGAGTTGAACGTCGCTCAGGCTTTCGCCGACTTGGAGTCCAACTCCCCAGAGTTGAAGGCTGACCTCAGAACCCTCCAGTTCAAGTCCATCAGAGAGGTATGTCACGTCCCACCAAGGCACAGGAGGTTGGGAACACAAGAGCAATCACATATTGCATTCACGAGAAGAAATATTCATGGAGTTCTAGAGGCACAGTTATCCATAATGTCCAACGGTTATCCACAATGTCCATCATCTAAATTTCACCAAGGATCAAGCAAAAGAAGGCCCCTATGCATCAGTTCACACCATCGGAACATGATATTCACCGTATGAATCACTCCACTGATTAATCCAACACAAGTTCAGATGATTCCATAATCCAGAGAGTGCTCCACGTTCTTCCCTGTTCCCACCTACAAAGCCATATGCCGAACCCACTCATGAACCAAGTTACTAACAATCCGTTTTAGATTGACGTTACCGGTGGTAAGAAGGCCATTGCCATCTTCGTCCCAGTCCCATCTCTCTCTGCTTACCACAAGGTCCAGACCAAGTTGACCCGTGAGCTCGAGAAGAAGTTCCCAGACAGACACGTTGTCTTCCTTGCTGAGCGCAGAATCTTGCCAAAGCCAGGTCGTCGTTCCAGACAGCAGCAGAAGAGACCAAGATCCCGTACTCTCTCCGCTGTCCACGACAAGATCCTCGAGGACTTGGTTTTCCCAACTGAGATTGTTGGTAAGAGAGTCAGATACTTGGTTGGTGGTAACAAGATCCAGAAGGTCCTCTTGGACTCCAAGGATGCTCAGTCCGTCGACTACAAGTTGGAGTCTTTCCAGTCCATCTACAACAAGTTGACCGGTAAGCAGGTTGTTTTCGAGATCCCAGGTGAGAACTTCTAAGTTAGCATGTCAATGTAATTGTTTTATGTCCGTTTGAAAGAAAAAAAGTTTAAAGAATCAAAAATCCAGGGTGTACCACTAGGGTCAGGAGATGGGTATTGGTGCCCGTCTCTTGTTCGTTGTTTATATTAATAAACTTCAAAATATGTAATTACTTCAGGTGTAGCTCCTATCGCCATGGCTTGGTGACAGGCTCTGATTTGTCGGCCTCTGGCAGGCGCATGATCCTTCGCCGCGTACGAGCGCACACGACAACAAACCCTTGACGTCCAATACAGGTACAACATGATCCATAATGCAAACTCATTCATAAAATCATAATAAAACACCAATCAAACAAATCAACCCTCCCTCTTCATAATCATCTCCTTATTAGCCCCAACAAACCTCCGATACTTCTCCCTCTCCTCCTCATTTCTCGCAGCACCATCGATGAAATTATTATACTTCTCCCTCTTATCCTCCTCCTTCAAAGCCCCATCCATGAACTTATCATACCCATCCCTCGTCTTGGCGTGTCCGACTCCGTGGCCCTCAATCCGCGCACGCTCCATGAACTGCTGCTGCTCAGTCATACTGATTAGCATCTGTGCGTCGCTGAACCCCGAGCCTCTTCTGCCCATATTCGGCTCGGTCTCACGACGAGGGAGTGCCCTTCTCGCCTTCGTAGGTGATGTCGAGCGCGTAGGCGTCGTGGACTTGACCGAGTACTCCAGCTCCTTGTACGAGTGTGGTCTCATCTGTGGTGTCACCTGCGCTGGGCCCGCCGATGTGGGGTTCATCACATAGCTCAGGACAACACCGACAACTCCCACAATCATGAGGTGTCGGAACAGCGTGCCAAACATGCCGAACCACTGGTCGAGGTACTTGGACATGTATGGATACATCACCACCATCGCGGCGCTGAGGCCCACACCGGCACCAAAGCTCTGGAGGTGCAGCTGGCCTGTGCTCTCTGTGTTGACGTACTTGGACGAGACGATCCACTGGGTCACTGAGGCGAAGAGCGGTCTCAGGGTTTGGAGGAGCTGTGTGAGGTTGAGTCTCGCAAAGAGCTCATCGAGGAGGTTCACTTGTGTGGGTGGGACTTGTGGTGGTGGGATCCCGTGGTTTGGATACATCTTGGCTGAGCCGATGTAGATTGGTGCTGGTGCCTTGATTGATTTGGCGGTGGCTGAAGAGCGTCTTGAGTTGGACCGACGCGGTGGTAGTGGTGGCTCCTCTTTAAGTGTGGCGACGTGGACGTAGATCTCCTCGTCTTCTTTTGTTCTTGGTCGAGGTTTTGGTGCCTCGGGTATTGCTTGTGGGATTGATTGTGCTCCCTTATTGTCGTCCTTAGGCGTAGACGTTGGCTTCTTGTCGTCCTTGGGGACCGATGATGGCTTATCGCTCGATTGTGGTTTGGTATCTGGCTGGGGAGCGGGAAGGCCTTCCTTCTTCAAGACAGCAGATGCCCTTCTGAGTCCACTGATCATGATGTTAGTACTCTTGTTCATCGGCCCTGACTCCCACTCAGAGCTCGAGATGGTGGTTGCAACTCAAGTTGAGTAACTGGAAACTTGAAGGAACGCCGAGCTCAGGGGAAATTCGTGGTGCACATACCGTTGGCGACGAGATCAGCTGTGCAGAGAAATGTGCGTGGCTTCTTTCACTGTGAAGTCCACGAGACCAGTAAAGTTGGGCTCTGATAGCAGTCGTGACAAGGGGAAATAGTGGATCTGATCCGAAACTTCCTTTGTTTACCGGTCTCGAGACGTGACTCGCCCTTTCGCTTAAGTTGGTTTGCCGGCGGGGTGGAGGCTGGAGCAGCCAATTGTTTACGAATTTCCCGATCGGGCGGTGGTTAGGGCGCGCTGGCCGATTTGGGACTTGCTATCGCGTTTATCTCAAGGACTTTGTATGTAGAGGTTTTTCGTTTAAGGGGTTATATAGCTTTTAACAGTTACAGGAGTACTGGTTCAGCTTTTCAGGTCTTTTTTGGCTTGTTTGAGGTCACTTTTGGTGGTCCCCTTGAAAAGACTATATGTGGTGGCAAATAGCCCAACACTCAACCCCACACCAATCATCAACTACTTGAGCTACGAATACGCAGGAAGAAGGAAGAAATACTATTACAGTAGCTATATACAGCAGATATAGTGACAATAAGTTTGAATATTGATAGTTGTTGGAGTAGTTGATTGAATATTGAGCGTCTGTTCCTCGAGCAGCAAAGGACCGATAAGGCAGCACAGAACATTAAGCATGCCTGTCATCACATGGACAACAAAGAGAGTGACCAAGAGTTCACATCAAAACTTCTTTCCCATCATTCTCAACTGGAACTGGTCATACAAGGAGATAACACCAGCGGAAGCCACGCCTCTGAGGATGTTTGCTCCACAGCCCTTGAACAAAGATCCAGCGCCCTCCTTTGCGATGATCTGCTGGAAACAGTCCATGGTGTTCTTGTACTTGACAGCCTGGCCGGAAGTCATCATCATTCTTCTTCTGACGGTGTCCAGTGGGTAAGCGATGGTGGAGGCAGCAACAGTAACGACCCAACCAAGACCGAAGGAGGCGAGGAAGTTGCCCTCGAGTGGACCAACGAGGAACATTGGCTTGAGCGTGTCGTATCCACCAAAGTAAAATCCTCTGTAGACAATGATACCAAGCAATGAGGCAGAGAAACCTCTGTACAAGCCTGCAACGCCGTCGGATGCGAGGGTCTTCTTGTAGACGTCGACAAGACCCTTGTACTCTCTCTCACCGCCCTCCTTAGCGACAGACTTGGCATCGTTGGCGAGCTTGGTTCTGGCAAAGTCCAAAGAGTAGACAAAAACGGAGGACAAGGCACCAGCAGCACCACCGGAGGCCAGGTTTCCCGCAAACCAGGTCCAGTAGCCCTCCTCCTTCTTGAAGCCGAACATGGCCTTGATCTTGTCCTTGAAGGCGAAGTTGAGCGCCTGTGTTGGGAAATAACGAATCACGTTGGCGGTGTTTCCTCTCCAGAAGGATATCATGCCCTCATCAGCATAAGTGCGGGCGAAACAGTCAGCGATACCCTTGTAGCGAGTGGCAAGACGACCCTGCTTGATCATCTCGTCCTGATTCTGGATGAGCAACTTGACACGCTCGATTGGAGCAGCGGCGGTCTTGGAGATGGCGGCGGAGACTCCACCCATCATGAAGTTGGCAAGGAAGTTGTCCTGCTGCTTTCCGGACATTATTGCAGTAGTAGTAGTTGTTGTTTGCTGGTTGTTGGCCGTGGAGTGTGGAGTCCGAGAAGCAGGGAGAGCACCAAGGGCGGAGGTGGGTGCTTAAATAAAGAAACACCCAGGCAGCCACCGCGTGGGGGCGTCCCCTCGGACAAATGAACCAAAGAGGCAAGTAGTTCAAGTTCTGGAAAGTGGAGAAGCGAACTTTGTGACGTCGGATTGGATTGTTGCGCAGGCGAACCTTTTCGGAGGGCCCTGATTGGCGGATTTAGCGAGATGGGGCCGGCGGACTGGAGTTGTTTGGTTGCTGGAACAAAAGAGAAACTAGGCACTGTGGATTAGAGAGAAATCTTGCATAAACTTCGATTGAGCATATGGCAACGCCCTCTCCCAAGAGGAGCTCATTGTTCTGCGAATCCGGGCAGTGAACGTGGGCTGCTGTGTGGGGATTGCGGCCTGGAGCTTGACACAATGAGCCGTGGCCTTGGTCTGTGCTCCCAGCAGGGCTGTCCACCCTTGAGTACTAGCTCACAGCCAATGAGAACGCAGCCAAGAGACTGTCCAATTGGAGAATTGATAGTTGGCGTGTTGAGGGAAGGAGCTCGAAGGAGCCGCAAGCACCGAGCATCCCGCAGTACGTATACAGTTTTTGACACATCGGGCGCAAACTCCGCGGACTTCGAGGCTTCAGAGCTCGGTGTGGACGCCTCTCATCAGCCTCTGCTCACCTGGAGATCCCTAGTAAAACATCACTATCGCTGCCACCAACTTCTCCCGCTCGCCCAGGTTCCGCATTGTTGTGTGGGGAAGACGAGCAGTGGCGGACTGTACTTCTTCCGCCGTCGGACTTATTACTTCGAGCTCCGCCTACAACCACAAACGAGCAGGTTCTCGAGCTTTCGACATCTAGAAATCAAGAGGGAGCTTATCTCCATTCATTAGCTCCATGACCTGAATTAGGAGAGAAGCCATTGGACACTTCTTTATGGAGCTGTATCTCTGGTGTGGAAAGCGTGGGGGTCGGTGCCTCTCCTTCCATAGATCATAGCCTCCTCTGGCCTCCAGGCTCCCCCACTGCGTCTCCACTTCCAAACAACAAACGATACGGCGAGCAGGTCACTCATACTCAATCAGGTTACACGGTAAAAACACAAATGACCCCAAATCAGCTCCTCTTATCCTCTTCTTCCCACCACAGATGAGCCTAAAGCTGTTGTCTTTTGTCACCGACAAATTTTGGAGGTGTGGTACAGGTCACGTGACCGTAGAAAATTGGTAAGGGGCAACATTTATTGAGCTCAGGCTTTGTCTTTTCATCTTTGCTTCCAGACAACTACAAAGAGGATATTAAAAGCATCGTTCTACTTAGAGAGCATCCACGTTTCTCTTTGCAACTTCAAATCCAGGGTCCAACTTCATAATCTTGTGAGAGATCGGAACGAACATACTTGAGAATGGCAACAAGCTCATGATCCATCCCATCGTGGCGCCGCTCCCTCTGTACACCTCACTGTACTGCTTGGATCTCTTCATCACATTCTCTACATCATTGATCACAGTCTTGGCGTACTTCTCAACTGGACTCTTGCGAGAAGTGAGCTCGCCGCCAAACGAAACACCCTCGCCTTGGAAGTACACCGATTCGCTTGCCGGGATGAATGGAGCAGCGTGCATCTCAGACTCAACGGCACCAGAGCGGACGTTGACGACCTTCAGTCCAAGTTTCCCACACTCAAGCACCAAGTATTGTGCAAGGAGATCGAAGGAGGTCTTGCTGGAGGAGTATGCCCATATTAATGGCATGCGTGTGTGATATGCCAGCGTGGAAGTGAAGGCGACTGTCCCCTTCGTCTTCAGGAGCATCTTGTGAAAAGTCTGGAGAACCATGAGTGGGCCAAAGACATTGGTCTCATATGACTGACGAACCAGATCCATGTCCAAGTCGAGAAGTGCTCCCTTGTACACTATTCCAGCGTTCAAGTATAGCAAGTCCAGGATGCCGCCGTTGTCCTCCATGATGAACTTGTGAGCTGCCTCGATGGATGGCTTGGAGGTGATGTCCAGGGACACCCTTGTTGCTCCCATGGTTGCAAGAGGCTCCATCTTGGAAACGTTACGTGAGCCAGCGTACACTTTGTAGCCACGGAGAATGAACTCTTTGGCGAGAGCAAAGCCGATGCCTGAGGAGGCGCCAACGATGAAGACTGTTTTTCCCATTGAATGTGGGGATTTCAAACATCGAGAGGTTCAGTCTGAAGTGATTTCTGTGAGGTTATATAGAATCTTAGGTCTCTACCAGATTAGTAAATGTCTAGGGCTCAAAGTACGCTGCTTCTTGTGTATCTTTTAACTCCGAGCAGTCCGTTGAACGCCGGACTTATCCGAGCGGCGAGTAGCACACACAACAGGTCAATGTTGCGGGTTTAAAGACCCTTTTGAATCACTGTCTTATTTATTGGGGTGTTGATCTAGCCAAATAGTCGCCATTTGTAAGAAGGATTTGACGGCCGCTTTGAAAAGAGTCGGTGATAATTCCGGCAGGGGTCCAGCTCATGATGAGAGATAAGTCAGTACCACAGTCTACGGAACTGTTCGGTGCTTCAAACACTAAAGCGCTATAAACAGTGTCATTAATGCTCTATTCTCATAATATCACAATACCATATCAAACAATTGTCCACTTTCTCTTGATAGCAGCAAAGATGTCCGTGAGCTTCATCAACTTGTGCACAAGAGGGATGTACATTCTGGTGAAAGGCATCCAGCTTGTCAACAAAGCTTTCCAGACGTTGTTTCCTCTGTAGATCATCGTGTACATCTTCTCTCTTCTAATAGACTTCTCGATATCATTGACGACGTTCTTGGCGTACTGGTCTGCTGGTCCCTTTGCGACCTCAAGGGATGCACCAAGAGCAACTCCATCACCAACGAAGTACACTGAGTCTCTTGTCGGCGTGAATGGTGGCTCCCAAATATCAGACTCCACAGCACCAGTACGGATGTTTACCACCTTGATTCCCAGAGCACCAGCCTCAACAGCGAGGGACTGAGCCATGAGATCGAACGAGTTCTTGCTGGAGATGTATGGCCAGAGGAACGGGATGCGTGTGTGGATTCCAATGGAGCTCGTGAACACCACTGTTCCCTGGCTCTTCATCAGCAGCTTGTGGAAGCTCTGGATGATCATGAGAGGACCGAACACGTTAGTCTGGTATGCCTTCTCCACCACTGAGACGTCGATGTCGAAGAGTGCGCCCTTGCACCCCTGCCCAGCGTTGAGGTAGAGGATGTCCACGACGCCATCGTTGTCCTCCTCGATGAACTCCTTGGCCTTCTCGATAGACTCCTTCGATGTGACGTCCAGGTAGAACGTCTTCACGCCCAATTCAGCCAGTGGCGCCATCTTGGCCACGGAACGGGCTCCGGCGTACACTTTGTAGCCTCTCGTGGCGAACTCCTTTGCGAGGGCGAAGCCGATACCCGACGAGGCGCCTGTGATGAAGACTGTTTTGCTCATGGTTCTGAATGTTGATGAATGTGTGTTTCTGGGTGTTCAGAAGAGGAGCAGAAAGGGGCCCGGGCTGCCTTTAAAGGAGTTTCTAGTGGCTCCGCTGATATCAGCCGAGGCAAGAGACGAGGGATCGAAAAATCTGCCAACTCTTCACGGGTCCCGGACTTAGCCGGATAAGGAAGGCCTGCCCGAGAGTGATGAAGGGCTAATTGGGCTCTTAGATGGGGATTTTCGGCCAGATAAAGAGGAATATGGAGTTCTTTAGTCACTAACTATTGGCTGTGTGCTATAGGGCTCATAATACCGTGCTTGGGGCCAGTTATCACTGAAGATGACTGCCACTGGAGCTGGTTCACTGTCCACATCCAACCAACTACTGCTCACATCTGTGTACCTTCCTCGTTTAGCATATAGCAGGAGCACAATGGTGGACATGAGCCTGTATTTCTATACCTGAAGAGGAAACAGAGGATGGAATGTGCCAGTGTGCCAGGTGTAAGCGCCCCAGAGTTCCAAGCGCTTGAAGGAATTTGGTGCTGGGAACACGGAGATGGATCTCTGAAAGTAGCAGTGGTGTATCCTGAGGATTGAATGGGCATCACCATGATCCATGATCCACTGCCCATTGCCCATTGATGTTATCAAGTGACAATATCGTGAACCCATACTGGATGGCATTGTTGGTGGCGTGGAGAAATCTTACTCTGAAGAAGGCGAGCTTTGTGCCGACGGTTTGCCGACGGCTCCATGTGGCTTACATAATCCAGTTACCTCCTTCTGCATCTCCTGAGGACCCTTAAAGCTTCCGGAGGATGTGATAAGTTCCATATGGTATTACTCAGTTTGATTCAAATGCAATTATCACAAATTGTCAAATAAAACCTGCTTTGGTAGCGTCATTCTCGTTGCGAAGCCATCTCGTGCGGCGCTGGGACACGTCAACAAACTTGCCGGCCAAGACGGATCCTTCTCCACCAACATCAACAGGCAAAACATCGTCTCAAAAGCCCAGAAAGACGCTCTCTCGTCTTTGAAAACTACTACTATCTCACCCCACAAGTGCCAGAAGACAACTCATTCACAAGCTTACTCGCTCGTCACTCCCTCACTGCCCGGGGCTTCTTCCACTTTGGATTCCCCTCACCGATCATATCCACGATTCACAAATTACAATGGCAGTTCATCCACATTTGGGAAGGCCTGGTTCGCCTTCATCACTCTCCATGCTCTCTCGAATGGTGCAAGCCATCATGAAGGTCCAAGTCTCAAGCACACTCGTGATAACCCTGCTGTGTGCCGTTGGAGCCCTCACCATCAGTACGCTGCTCTATACCCATCCCCAGACAACAGCAATTATATCCATCAACGTCCAGGGCCTCAAGCCAAAAGCTGTCTTTCCACTCCTACAAAGCGAAGAAGAGACGCCACTATTCATCGACACCCAGCTGTGTGACAGGTATGACGTGAACCTGTACGGATACTGCTGCATCCCAACGACGAATGGAGAGAGTCATTGCGTCGTGTCAGACAAGAAGGACCGCATGTCGTTACGCTGGTTGTTCTACAACGAGTCACCAACTCTCAAGGATGGCACACTAGCAGCAGAAAGCCCGGAAGATGTCGCCTTCCCCTTTGACACCATGGACAAAGGGTTCAGATTCACTCATGGAGATCCGAGAAAGAACGAGGATATGATTGTGCTATCGATACGCTGCAATCTCGCCATTGTGATTATGGTACTGGTCTTATGGAGACTGAGAGCTCTGAGGAGAGGAGGGTGTATCTCACTCATCAGCTGGCTTATTGTCTGTGCACTGCTTCTCATATCCATCGTTGCCGTGGTGGCACCCTTCATCCCATTGATCTTCGCAGAGGACTACGCACAGCACATGATCAAGGAGGGGCTCTCGCGAGGATTCAGAAAGTTTGGAATATGGAGCAACTCCACAAGACTCTTCCCTGCCCTCTGTGTCCTCCAGGGTGCGCTGGCATTCACTGCGATGTGTGGTATCGTCAGACTCGCCGTGGGCCCGAAGAAGGTTTTCGATATCGAGATCAACCCGAAGAAGGCATACAAAATCATGATGAAGGGATATGATGATGATGAGTATGTTGATCCTGTGTTTGATGTTCAGTTCCCTGATAGAAAGTTCATCTAAAGAAATGCCGGTATGCATTCTCGACTCTCGATCTGGAAGGTTTCGCGTCGTATTCGCTGGCATGATACTATGGATTGGCTAGTGGTTAATGCAAGAGTCCCCTATCTGTTTCAGCTGCTGAGTCTGTTCTCATCTCGTATTGTAGCAGCGTCCTCTGTGGTGGCTCGTGAGATCAAAGCCCACGCGCTCTGGCTCTGGCGTTCTGGCTCTGGCGTTCTGGCTCTGGCGCTTCCATACTCAAGGATCACACACCTGAAATCCATAAGGCTGCCTAGCGGTTCTATATCGATGCTCTACAGATTACGCTCCGGAAATCTAAGCATAGTATATCATGGCCTCTAAGGCTCCAAGTCATCAAACTTCTTCACAGAACCATCTCTGCTCCAGTCCTCACCAACGGTCTGGAGTGTCTTCGCACCAGTGAACTTCTTCGCCTCCACAGATGCAGGCCAGCTCGTCCACACAGCCTGCATGAGCTTCTTAGCCTGTCTTCCATAGCTCAATAAGAACTCATTGGCACTGGCTTCCCACCATGCACCAGCCACGATGAAGTGGGCGTTTGTCAACAGCTCCGGCTTCAAGTTGAGCCATCTCACAACCATCTTCCAACCCTCAGCGAGTGGCATTGGATGTGGCATCTCAAAGTGTTGTTGATCCATTGGAAGTCGTGTCAGGACAGAGTATAGTGTCATCATGCCGCCCATGCGCTCGTCGTATGAGGACTCGTCTTCCCACTTTGAATCACTGCGCTTCCATCCCATCCGCAAGCGGCCCTCCTCGGTGTCAATAGAGCAGGTGTATCCAATCACGAACGGACACTTCTTCACGAAACGTGCCATGAGAAGTTCTTTGAGCTCAGGGAACTCACACATCAGGTATAGTGTCAGCTTGGCGAGTGGGAGCGACGAGCTTGGCTTGACTCTCACCTCTGTCTCAGCTTGTGAGACAATGGCCTTGGCGACAAAGTTGAGTGTCCATTTGTATGCAATATCCAGCGCCTTGGTCTCGTTGATCATTCCAACAACTTCTGTGGAGATTTTGGCCAGTTGTGATCTTGAGCTCGTGAGCTGGCCAAACTTTGGGTTGATGCGTCTCTTGTGCTGGAAGATCGCGTTCTTAGCTGCCTTATCCATGGATTTCACAGGAAGGACAATGGACTCCTTGATTTCTTTGATCTTCTCCTTGTAGTGGATGAACTGCTTCTCAACATCGCGGAAGTTAGTCACGCCCTTTCCATTCTTTGCAGCTTCTTCAGCCTCTTCCTTGGCCTTCTTCTCTGCTTCCTCCTTGGCCTTCTTTTCTGCTTCCTCCTTGGCCTTCTTCTCTGCCGCTGCTTTCTTCTCTGCTTCTTCCTTTGCCTTCTTTTCCGCCTCGAGTCTCTTTCTTTCTTCTTCTTCACGGCGCTTGCGTTCCTCTTCTTCACGGCGCTTTCTCTCCTCTTCCTGGCGCTTCCTCTCTTCTTCCAAACGTCTCTTCTCTTCTTCGATGGCCACAATTTTAGCCGCAACGGCACTTGCTCTCTTGTTGAGCCTGTCCTCGAGACTGGACACAATACGATCCTGTGCCTCATTCACCTCTGCAGATGCCTTCTCTGCCCTGCTCTGCTCGAGTGATGGGCTCTGTGTTGAGCCAAAAGACGGTTTCTTAGATTTGACGGGCGTGTTTCCCTTCGAGCTCGTCCTCGTAAGATGATACTTCGTCGTATGCTTGTTCGTCTGCTCCTTGACGAGCAAATAGTGTTCTTTGAACTTGAGATCTTGCAGCATCTCTCCAAGGGCATCCACGGCATCATTCTCTTCTGTGTTCCCTGCGCTAGGGCCTGCCAGCGGTGAATGTGTTATGGGAGATGACATGAACGACCGTTCTCTTGTCTTTAGGCGATAACTGGGCGTTCGTGGGGGAGAGTCGTACATGGCCTTCAGCGGGGAGGACTTGATGTTGAGCAGTGGTGAGCTCGCATTGAAGTCGTACTGCGAGTGGTCTTCGAGCGTGAAGTCTGAGGCATCAAAAGACGTGTCCCACCTCTGCTTCTGAGGCGTCAACGGCATTGTTTGAGCTGCGTTTGATGGTGTTCTAGTTGATGAAGTTGAAGGTGATTTCGTTTGTTTACATCATTTTTTGCCGGCGCGCTAAAAAAAAAAAAAACCGCGAAGAAGAGGAAGAAGAAGCGGAGATCTCAACTCCAAATCCATACAAATCACCACTAAAAAGCACCAAATCATCATAACTAAATATGCCTCCACGTCGCCCGAGATCATCACAGGCCAAAACCACGGAACCGCCGGCAAAACGCGCGAGAATGGCCGAATCTCCGCCGGCCTCACTGCCCAAGAAGCCCGTCACAGACTCGTACAAACCACCATCACATAGCAAGACGAAAGCACGTGCAGCCATCACAGACGCCGTCAAACACCTCCCTCCACAGTCATCAAAGTCCTCAGTACAACTGCGAATTAGCGTGTCCACAACAGAAGCCGACGCCGTGTCACAGTCGCTCGAGACGCTCAAGAAGACCACGCGGGCAACGTTTACTGTTTCGACACCAGTTGAAGGCGCAGTGGATGCCGATGTCATCATCACAGGGACACACAAGCAAGTTGTGTCGGGAGTCTCGTTTGTCTCGCTTCTTTTACAGGAGCTGATACAGCCTGTTGACGCCAATGCGGTGGAACTCCATACGACGCTATCGCTCCCTTCATCAGTCACGAAGGAGATGCAGTGGGTCGAAGAAGAGTCAGCGTGTGATTTGTCTGATGAGTTCGTTCCTTTCTCAAGTTACAAGACGCTATACCTTGATGCTGGCGTTGATGAGTTTGCGTCGCTAGTGTTGAGAGTCATTGAAGATGTCGAACGCCATGAAAGCCAAGATGGAGAAATCACACCAGAGATCAAAGTTCCTGTGATCGGAACACACGTGGGCAAGACGACGAGGCCAGCAGTGAATCAGCAGATGCTTGAAAGAAGCAAAAGCGCCTATGCCAAGTTCTTGTCTGATGATCATGACACCACAATGACCGATGCTGTCGCCGTTGAACCCGAGGAAGAAGACCCAGTCAAGCTCTCAAAGCAAGCGATTCAGGATGCTATCAAAGACTGTGAGTCCAAAGTTAAGACACTCAATGGAATGCGCACCCAGGTTGATGTCCCAGTTGACAGCGTGCCTGCTATCATCGGTAAAGGTGGCTCAAAGATCAATGAGATCAGGGCTCGTTCAGGATGCAATGTGAGTGTTGAGGATACCGTCAAGCAGGGTATGTTCCGTACTGTTGTTATCACGGGGCTTCCTGAGGGAATCTTGACTGCTTTGAACTATCTGTTCAGTATTGTTAAGTGAGTGTGTCCCATAAGTGGCCTACAATATTTCTGCAATGGGATTGAGGTGCAGTTTCTTCTCTAACTCTCCTTCATATAGCTCGTGTCATGTTCCTACCCTGATTTTTTATATTTACATGCACTAGTGGGTTATCAATGCAGATAGAGGGTCTACTCCCATCTCTAAACTCGTTAAGCCTCCTGGGAAAACACTTTCTTGTAGAGTTCTTTAAGCTCCTCGAAGGGCAGGTCTCCACTGAAGGAGCCAGTGAAGTTTGCATTGGTGAAATCAAACGTAATTATCTACAAAACACAAGTACTAACCAATGGTCCGTTAATAATCATGCCTATAAATATATAATAATCAGAAGGTGAACTCCTCGAGCACAATATTAACCTCGTGGCTCTCCATGCTCTTGACACCAAAGCGTCTCAACTCCGCCATGAGTCCGTGCGGGCCACAGCCAATCACGTGGAGCTTCTTAAATGGGGCGTCAATTGTATCGAACAATAGCTGTTGAATGTCTGGACGGCCTTGCTTGGATGTACACCACAGCTTCACCTTGTCGTTGGGAGCAAACTGCACCACGTTGAGTAGACCCTCGTGACGACAGATCCAGATAAAAGACACGTTGTAGCCTGAGTGGTGGTAGTGTTGGAGCAATGGAAGAGTGAGTGCAGCACCGACACCACCAGCACATAGGATAATCTTCTCGTCTGATGTGGTTGTTGTAGCTGCCGTGTCCGGCTGGTGGAATCTCGCAAGAGACATTGAGGACTCAGAAGGCGGGAGAATGCGTGTCTTGGTGTCGACTTCCTCGCCTGGCATCGAGTCGTAGGTGTTGTCCGATGTGTTGGCTGAGTCAATGTCTTCGACGAGCTCATAAGCTCTCGATGTGTATCCCTCTGTGACGCCCTGGACTGTCTCAGCTTCTGGGAGATGGGCGTGGGAAAGGCCGTATGGACCGTGGATGATGCATGTGAAGTAGGCGTGTTGGGATCCAGAGTCCTTGATCTTGCTGTACAGTTTCTGTGTGAATCCTTCGTACACCTTGATCATCAGAACGGCCTTTCCATCTTCCTGGATCGATGCAATGGTGAATGGATGAGCCTCAAACCACTTGATCGCAGGAATCTGAATAAAGAGATGGTTCGAAGGAGCCCACTTGAATCTGCGATTGCTGAACTTGAGCAGGCACCATGAGGCACACTTCTGGGCGTAGCTTGACAATGAGGAGACCTTGGGGTCGATAGAGATGATCAAGTAGCTGTGCTCCTCTCCTTCGCCTGTGACAATGCTGACTTTGCACTGGAGACACCACAGATACCATATCCAGCGCACAACTCTGTCGTACAGAAGAGCATACACCGTCAGCATCGTGAATGGTTTGCAGTTGTGGTGATGCTTGGCGAATACTGGAAGGAATGCAAGTGAGGAGATGAGATGAACGTAGTAGAAGACCTCATAGACTCTTGTTCTGACGAAGGAGAAGGACGTCAGTGTGATGGCGATGTATGTTGTCTGGATCCACCATCCCGTGACAGCGATGTGGTTTGTGAATATGTATTCCCACGCTAGCTGATAGATGAAAGCACCAGCATGTAGGAATGAGTATATGATGACGAGGATTCCGATCCACTTGTGATACACGAGGACGTTCTCGTAGGAGACGTTGAGGAAGTGGAGCAGAGGCCCGGACTTGAGCGGTACTAAGTACAACAGAGGCACGTTGGATCCGGCGATGAGCCCCGTGCGGAGTGCAAAGTTGAAGGAGTCGTCAAGCTGAGAACGATACACAGTGATGAAGATGTTGATGGCGTAGAACACGGCGATTATTAGGAGGTTTGCCCATGTGTTGAACCATGTTTTGAGGAGCGGGATGTTTGGCTCCGAGGCGAGAAACTGGTGAAGCTTGATGATCTGTCTCCGTACGAATCCTGGGTTTGTCAATTCTGTAGCTGTGGGTTTCTCCTTCTCTCCCTTGAAGTACCTGTGCACAATGAAGAAGGCCCTGAGGATGAGGTTGAGTGCGACGAAGGTACACAGCGAGTAGACGAGAAAGTACTGATACGCCCAGATGTTGTGCTTGGTTTCGAAGATGTGGGAGTATGTGATGCCGTGCTTTCTTCTGAATGGATCCTCCCATCTGAAGGGATACGATGGGGGATGCCACGAGTTCATTGCGGTAGATCAGAGCCACTGATGGAAGAGATAAAGTTGATCACGAAAGGAGCCACAGGAGCGAGATAAGAACGGGAAAACAACGCTTTAAGAAACCTCTTAAGCGGCCCCAATAGCTGAGAGAGTATGAGGAGGGGTCAACAAGTTTTGTGAGTGATGGAAGAGGCTCTTTTGCCCCAATTTTTTTCGTACTTTGATCGTGCACTGCCGCATCTTTAAAAGTTGGGTGTTCGCTGTGCTGACTCTCCGCGAACTGTGAGTGGCTGCCTAGGGCGAAGAGACGCGTATAATAAGCAAAGTTTGGAGCTATGAGCCCGAAATTTGGCACAGTAACTCTCTGCGATTCCTAGATTATATCTATCTCTTCATTTCTTCCACACAAGTCCCTTATCTGCTGTTTCCGTGGCCAACATTGGCCCAAAGGGCTCGGCCCGGAGTTACAACGCCACAGGCCCGCCAATTAACCGAGATACGTAACAATTGAGAGTGGGTTCTGAGGGATGGAAGCAGCAAGCTTTTTTGAAGCGTGTGCTTCCATCTTATTGAGCTACTAATTGGATTCTATTAGGGCAGCTGCTCGAAAAGATCCGGTTGTCTTTGGGCCTTGGATTCTGCTCCTTTATAACTTTGGCTCGGGCCCGAGTTCCCGATTCGGAGTTTTTCGGTAAGGGGACACATCAGCATAAGCTTCCTGCGTTTCTCTCTTGTTCAAGGACCTAAGTAGTGGATGATTGTGGACGCCATGAGCCTTAAGGATCGTCGAAGCTTAGAGCTATGACCTGTCACTGTGCTGCTATTGTACTAGTTCGCTTCCTTTTTGATCCACTCGGCCGGGCTTCCCGATTAGGAAATGTCGATCAAGCAGCTGGTTTGGGTTGGAGCGCCAACAAAAGAGAGCATTTCGCCTGCCACGCAACTGTGATTCTTCCAAACTTCACAAGCAAGACCATCAAGCATCAATGACTATTTTGGGAGTCAAGCGGCAGTTTTGGGCCAACTTACCTCCTCCAAGCACCGAGGGACGAGCTGTATTCCGTTACCCGCTGCTGCAGTTTGCGCTCATACTGGTGCCACTCATCTTCTTTGCCGTCTCTTTAGCTCTTCTCAGAGTTACCAACAATGTGAAGCTGACTACCAAATTCACAGATGCGGCAGTCTCGTTGCTTTACAACAATACTGTGTACGAATGGGACGCAGCGCATGGGCCAATTGGAAGACCCCTCTCCATCAACGACACTACGCTCTCCCACCAGTACGAATGGATGGAGTGGGGATACTGTGCCTACATGGGCAATGGTTCATTACAGCACTGCTTTACCCCGAGTTCACAGAAGTATCACACTGTCCCACACATGCTCGTTAGAGAGTCCCCTTATTTGCTCAGTGGCCACATTGAAGTGAGAGGCATCGATGGAACTGCACTCAGCGCTGTGAATATGGGCCCACCCAAAACTTTGAAAGTTTTACGAATATTACTACTTGTGATGCTCATATTTAACGTGATTTGTGTGGGAATACCGCTGATTTTGGCTACAGGTCCTATATGGATCAGCACCACAGGGTCTGACAAATTTCGTATAGCCACGGCCAAATTCTTTGGTCCGAGGGCATTTGGAGGGGAGTTGTACCTACTCAAAGGCTTTACAGGATTTGTTTTCAGCATTGTATTCCTTGCGATTGCGGTAGTTCCTAAACCTCGAGGTTCAGCTGACATTGCGGCTGGAAAGACTTTCTCCATTGATGCATCAGCATTCAGCCTGGGAAATGACTATCATGTTGATATCTCTAGCGGTAACTATCATGATCCTTACGACAGTTTGACTTTTGTGATTCTTTCAACTTTGTGGTTTGTCTTCACTCTTCCAGCTGAGTTATTCCATTCCCTTTCGGTGTACGGTCTGTTTGAAGAAGTGTTCTCCAGGGAGTTGCCCGCTGACGAGTAACGCGGTTAAGGTCATTATGTTCGGCCATATTGGTGATACGAGGTGAGTCAAATGACTCTTTTCAATGTACTTGCTTAACTGATCAAGAAGCCTTTACATCCGTATCCAATGGAAGTCTGCATTCTGATTTGGTGATCTGGTGATGCTCTCGCAATAGGGCTCTACATTGTATGTTGTCATGATAAGAATCAAGCTCGCATTTTCCACATAAGCATAGATCGTATTCTCACTCTACGTGCGGCTCCACACAAAATCAAGCTTTCCAAGTTCCAATTGTCTCTGGTTTCTGCAAGACTCCATTGCTTCCTTCAACAGATGGTAAACTTGGGCATGGATGAAGTGTGTGTCAAAGCCGAATTGTAGTTGTGATAGTCCGTTATCACACAGAAATGTAGACATTAAATGCTGTAACAGCACACCACCATAGAACACCAATAGCACCGATCCTTCTGTCCATTCTCCATCCGTTGGAAGGAACAGCCACGGCATATACCAACAACATCACCGCCAGACCGGCTCCACTAACCTTGAAGTTGTCGTCCATGGTGAGTTTCATTGATGATTTGCCACGAGCGGTGTTAATGATTATTCCATTGATGCCAATACCGAAGAGGATGTAGAGTAGTGGTGATCCAAGACAGGCGCTGAGTCCCACGATTCCCATGTCGATCCCGGCGAGTGTAAGATTGGACACGAGGTCACCTGTCGAGTTACCAATTGCCAGCACTGTAAGTCCAAGCAGGGACTCTGGAATGCGAAGGATCACTCCCAAGTTCTTGAGGAGGATGATGAGGTGCGAAGAGGTGAGAATGATAAGGAGGATCGAGGTCACGAACCCAATCACTGGGATGAGAATCTTGTGTGAGGTCACGAGTGCAAGAACGACAAGACCACAGGACAGTATGAGTGGGAAAGTCCAAGAGTCATCATCTTTTAATGATGAAAAGAATAGTTTGGGAATGACCAGAAGTTGTATGTACAGAAGCTTGGATTTGAATGCAATTTCTGTTGCGTGCTCCTCGTGTGCTTCGTAGAGTTCCATCGGGAGAACAGGGTTGAGAAAGTTCAGAGCAAGGATGACTGGCGATGATAGTAGTGTGAACAATGTCTTTGGTTCGTCATCTGTGAGTGGAGAGAACATGAACTTCCACCATGGGTGGTCCTTGTGGATGTCAACGTCTTCAGTTGTAGTGTCTGTTGGAGATGATGAATCAGCATCAACGTCATCAATGATGATCTCTGGGATTGAAGCTTGTCGCCTCATGGCTTCAACTTGATCTGTGGATATGGACTTCACAAGTGGACGGCTTTCTTCGGTGGCATATCGTACTTGAGTTGTGCTCTTGAATGATCTTGAAAGGTCAGGTCTTTTCAGTAACGGTGTTTCTTCATCAGAGTTGTGCTTGTCTCTCCAGATCCTTTGAGCATCAAACACACCAATAGGCTGGAATCCCTTCACCTGATTATCATTCAGAGAGTTGATTGACGATGCATCGTGTGAATCTTCTTGTACTGAGAGTGTGCCTTCTTCCACCGCTCTCTGGGTTGCAGTATCGTCAGCTGAATCAACATAGAGCAACTGATAGGTGATGTAAAGCACATATCCAACAACCATGACAATACACTCCCAATTCCTTAGCTTCTTATCGCTGATGAAGTAGAATGCAACCCCAACAAGGCCGGTGAACATCCCCAAATCCCATCCGAATCGCTCCTTGTCAACGTGGAAGGGCTTGACGATACCCATGCCGCCAACAACGACACACAGGACAAAGTTTGCAGCTCCAACAAGCTCTCCCAGTGCCATCGATACTGAATGATGTGACATGGCCGAGTATGTGCTGAAGACGTCTGGTGCAGCGTTTCCCAGGGCAAGGAGTGTGAGGCCAGCCACCTTCGGGGAGATCTGCAGAAGGTGCGCCAGGAGTGCAAGATTCGGATAGAGGAAGAGCTGTGTGATGAGAGAAAACCCTAAGAAGCACAATCCGAGTTCGAGCGTTGCCACTGTCATGTGAAAAGTCCTCAAGGGTAGAGAGTTGGTGCAGTAGAAGTCCCGGGAGAGAGAGAAGGTCCTCGTGGAGCAGTTCGTGACGATGTGGTTGCATATTTTCTCTCGTTCATGTTTGGAGAATTCTGATACATCACACGAGTCTTCGGTGGGCTCTATAGGTGATAATACTGATGCAAATGGCAGAACATTGGCCTTGTCTGTGCGTGAAGGGTCCGTGGATGCAGCAAGTGCGGATGAGCCGGGGAGGCATGACACTGCGACGAGTAGTAGGCCCCATCGAAGAAGCTGAGGCGTATGGGTTTGAGTAATCTTCATACTTGGGCTCTATATCATCTCTGTAGCTGTTGGAAACAAGAAAATACTGATAAATGCGGAAGTAATTACGTCCAAGACCCCCCGCCAAGTGGAATCGGGGCGATGCAGCATCGAAATTTACGTAATCAATGATAAGAAAAGCCCCCAAAGAGGAAAGTTCTCCTCTTCGAGTTTTCGCGAGTTTCGCGGACAAGGGCGCTAATCACGGCTCCAAGTAAACAGTTTCAATCACCTTTCCACGCGTTTCTTTGCCACTTGAAAGCAGAGAACCCCTCGGAGAGTCACGGATTCTACTCGCCTCGTCTTCTACTCCAATCAGCCATGTTTAAATCGCTCACTACGCCGCAGTATGTGGACCCATTGGCCAGTCTCCGCCTGCCCCTTGTTGACGAATGGATCGTGCCCCTCTTCGACCATCCAACACTCGCAACACACATCCACGAGCTCATTGGTGTCTTCCTTTTCTACCATGCTCTCTACTTCATCTCATATGTCATTTCTCCAAGGCTCTGGCCAAACAAATTCAAGGCAATGAGCTACAAGACGCGAATTGACTTCCACATCCACGTCGTCTCCATGGTCCAGAGCATACTGATTCTCCTATTGATTGTTCCCCTCATGTATGATCCAGTGCTTGCCGAGGACAGAGTCTTCGGATACACGCCGTACTCCGGCTTTGTCACGACCATGGCGCTCGGATACTTCCTCTGGGACAGTGTCATGTCGCTCTGGTATGTCCAGTACTTTGGCGTTGGATTCCTCCTCCACGGTGTCGTTTCATCTGCAGTGTTCTACATTGGATTGAGTCCATTTATCTCCTACTATGCAGCAATGTTCATTCTCTTTGAGCTCTCCACTCCATTCTTGAACTTGAGATGGTTCGGCCTTAAGGTCCCTGGGCTCTTCTCGGAGAAATTCCAGCTCGTCAACAATGCCATTTTGATCTTGATCTTCTTCGTCGTGAGAATCTGCTACGGTTACTACCAGGCATTCAACCTCTTCAGTGACTTCTACCTCACATACTACGATGAGAAGTTCAACACAATTGGTGCCATCATCATCTTTACTGGTAACTCGGTTCTCAACGTCTTGAACCTCTACTGGTTCTACCGCATGGTGAAGGTTGCATACGCCATCTTGGCCGACATGTTCACTGGCACCAATGTCCGTGAGGACGCCAAGAAGGATATTTAAAAACAGTGGGTGCATTTCTTATCTCAACAGCACAACAATGCTCTGATAAGTATTAACGTTCGTTTCTACCTGGATTATTAATCATATCGTATCTAATCATTTCTATTCATCTAGTACAGCGACAACAAATCCAGCATCCTGGGCCAGCTCATTCAATTTCAGACTTGTACTTCTGGTACTCTGGTGTCTCTAACGTCTTCAGACCGATCTCGATATCAGTCTGGATGTCCTTGATCAGTGCCTCCTTCGTGGTGTAGTTGAGTTCAGGGCGGATGTATCCCAGAACAGTGAAGCTCACGAGTGCTCCATAGAAGTTTGTCTTGTAGTCATGCATGATGTGTAGTTCGACAGCCTTCTCCTTGTTGCCATAGAATGGGTTCCACCCTATGCTGAGCACAGTAGGAAGCACAACCTCCAAGTCCTTTCCGGCTTCGAGGCCAATGCCATAGCCATACTCGACGTCCTTGCCGTTCTCGCGCTGCTTGGTCTCTCCACAGCTTTTGGTGTCATCACGCATGACCTTGGCCCATCCGAAGTAGACACCCTGGTCCAGCTTTGAGATGTGTGAGCACTCCTTGACGTCCACGTTGGCAGTTGGAATGCCGAGCTCTGCGGAGCCACGGCCAAAGCCTGAGACGATGTGTACGCTCCGCTCTGTGACTGGGTATGGATCTTGCGGAGATGATGGGATAGGGAACTCAGGTCTGCTCATATTGACGTGTTTCTAGTAATTGATTGTACGAGGAAGTTGAGAAAGGAGTTTATGGATTGTTCGAGCACCTTCGCCGCCAACAAGCCCGCGAAATCGTCCGAGGAGAGAGCGATAAGCGGTGTGGCACTTCAATATGGAGTTCGTGTGGCAGTTGGTGGTTGTCTATTCGAAGGAATGGGTTAAAACTGTTCTTCTAATTGAACAGAGCGTAATAAGTTGTCCCCATCCCCCTCCATAGCCCCACAAAGATGGCCATCTACCGTGGTGTCGTGGTGTCCGAAAGAGGTAATATTCGCGGAGGGAAATTGGACGGAGCCAGCTGGAGAAGCGTAGACATCAAAGCTCCAAAACACAGCCAGAAACAACAGCGCTACGGTCACCACACGCACAATGGTCGGTGCTGAAATGTCTGCTGGACGACAACATTCAGACAGACTCGCCATCTTCAAAACGAACGATTTGGCGCGTCTTTACGCCGTTGCTGCGCGGCTCTGGAGTCGTCGAGCCTTTGACTATTACCTCACTGCTCAGCAACTGATGGTGCTCGAACGCATCTTCCAGTGCCCAGGAGGACCGCCGAGGTCCAAGGAGCTCTTCATCAAGTTCATGCAAGGCGGTGTCTTCTTGAAGTTTGTGGAGAACAAGCATCCTGAGCCGCCCGTGGAAGATGATGCATCCAAGGTCAAAGACGAGAACAGTCAGAAGGCGGAGAAGCCTGAGGAGGAGGTCGTTGATGTCTCAATACCCAACGGTGTCGAGCCTGCAAGAACATTGGCCCTGAAGACACGCTACATCATCTGGGACAAGGCCATTGACGCGTTGTATGACGAAGATGATGATGCATCAGACTATGAAATCCTCGAAGCCGATGAGAACAAAACGGAGCCACCATCTTCTGCCCCAGCCGCTCAATCAGAGGCCATCAGAAAAGTCGTTGAGGATGATGACTACGACGAAGATGAAGATGAAGACGTTAATATGGAGTCCACCAGCACTTCCAACCCAACAGTGTCAGAAACAACGGTAACTGAGACCTACGATGAAGAGGGAAACGTTGTGCTAGAGGTACCCATCGTCACTGTCGAATCAGCACCAGTTGACAACAAAGCTGTCATTGAGAACTTCAACAGGATCTACCACAACTTTGAGAACGACAGAGAGACTTTGATCAAGAGAAGGAAGTTGGAAGAGAACGACAAGCTGTTGGAGAACGACAACTCGAGCAGCACGAAGGATCTCATCTCTATGAACTTGGGCGCTGCCAATCTGTCTTTGAAGCATTTGCTCAGGGCTATTGATGACAACAAGGAGAAGTTGCAGTTCCAGGACAATGAACTACGTCAGTTGATTATGGACGTGAGAAAAAACAGATCAAAATGGGCCTCCGATGAGAAGATTGGCCAAGAGGAGCTCTATGAAGCATGTGAGAAAGTGGTTATGGAGTTGAGAGGGTACACTGAGCATTCCACTGCCTTCTTAAACAGAGTGTCGAAGAGAGACGCTCCAAACTACTACCAGATCATCAAAAAGCCAATGGACTTGAACACCATCCTCAAGAAGTTAAAGTCGTTCCAGTATTCATCCAAGACTGAGTTTGTCGATGATGTGATGCTCATTTGGAAGAACTGCTTCACCTACAACACAGATCCACGTCATTTCCTTCGTGTACATGCTCTCGCCATGCAGAAGAAGGCCAACCAGCTGATTCCACTGATCCCAGACATCACAGTGAGAGACCGTGCCGAAGTTGAGGCCGAGGCTGGTACAGAAGAAGCATCAACGCCAGCCCCAACAGGGAAAACATCATCGAAGAAGGGCACCAAGAGAACCAGAAATGGTGAAGTCAAGGAGGAGAGCCGAACGGCTACGCCTGCTCCAGCTTCTGAGAATCCAACAACGCATCCTCCTGGTGAGGATAATGGTGCTTCGGCCAATGGTACTCAAACACAAGAAGCAAACAACACACCCAACCCTGGTGCTCCAACGACTGCTGGTGATCACACTGAGATGGACGATGATGACAATGGCGACACGAACGAGTACCTCAACACCGAGGACAACGACAAGGATGATTTGGAGATTCAGATGTGGAAGAACTTGACATCAAAAACACGCTCGGACTTCTGCATGAAGAGATCAGAGTTGTTCAAGGAGAATAATGAGTTGAACGCTGAGAGTGAGGCCATCTTGAGAGACCCAAAGAAGATGAAGAACTTCGTGTCATACTTGAAGAACTACACCGACAGAAAGAAGAACTCTCATCATGGCCCACAGAAGAATGTGGATGATGAGCCATACTTGATCGAGTACGATGTCGTCGGTGGACTTCCACCTTTGGCCTATCGCGGGCTAAGTGATGAGGACTTGGAGGCACAAGAGTCCAAGTTGGCTGAGCAAGTGATGAAGGACGGACTCAAGCCATCAGAATTCCTCCCATCAGCAGGCGGATTGAACAAGGTCATGAATGAGAACATCGAGGAGATGCAAGAGATTCGTCGTATCTGTTTCAAGATTTCTCTTATCAGACAGATGCAACAACAGTCAGTCATCCACCACACACAGATGAGGCCACCTGAGATTGAGAAGATCGACGACACCGTTGACATTGACCCGGTGTCAAGGCTCGACAACCGTGAGAGGATGAACAAAGAGTTGATCTACTTTGTCATGCGCAAGCGTGTCTCTAAGATTGCCATGTTGAGTGGGTTCGAGTCCACCGAGATGTCTGCTGTTGATACGTTGACCCAGATTGCTGGTAACTACATGGACAACTTGGTACGAACCATCAAGACCCATTTGGAGACGCCGTCCATGAACAAGAAGCAGAAGGAGAGAAACGTGTTGTCTTTGTCTCTCTTGCAGAATGGTATCACCAAGCCGGATGACTTGCACACTTACGTCTCCGAGAGTGTGTTGAAGCAGCGTGACAAACTCAGGGAGTTGAAGCAGAAGTTGGTTTCATTCTTGAAAATGCTGCTGAGACCTGCCATTGAGATGAGTGAGAGGAACTTTGATGATAACTCTGAACAGTTCATGAATGGTGACTTCTCTAACGAGATTGGTGATGACTTCTTCGGTTTCAGAGAGCTTGGGTTGGACAAGGAGTTCAAGATGCTCGGCAACTCCATTCCACTGCATTTATTGCAGTCCAAGTTTGCAGAGTCTCAAGCTGTTGAAGAAGGTAAGACTGTTCATCGTGAGCCATTTGAGAAGGCCCCATACCGCAAGCTCAGAGAATCCGAGATTGAGAAACAAGTTGGATTGTTCCAGCCATTCCTCCGGGCCTGTCTCGAGAGAACCAAGCAGTTCCACACCAAGCAGTTCAAGACAAAGAAGGAGGCCCAAGATCACCTGGATACTCTTATCGATATCGAGATCCTGGAGGAGGATGACTACCCTAAGAAGCCAAGACCAAAGCTCCCACCAAGCGGCAAGATCACACATGCGAAAAAGAAGGCTACTCCATACACATTCTTCTTGCCTGAGGTCGATGCTCCAGAACCAATTGAGGACAACACAAACTCCTCACTCTCAGGCATGAATTCTACGTCGCTGATGAACGCTACAACTACTGGAACTTCTGCTGGTGATGAGCTGATAAAGCCAGAGGATTTCCTGGCCAATGGCTTTTGAACAAAGTCATGAAGTGATGTTTTAATGAACAAATATTGTACTCCCACCTCTATATCTGTTATTTTGTAAATCATAGGGTGCCGTAATGTGTCTGATCTTTAGTTTGAATTAGGTCTATCGTGACGTGTTGTTGAGTGCGTATATCTGTTGGACGAATTCGATCATCGCTTGCGGGACCTCAAGGCATAGGGGCGCTATTTATGAAACTTTCTAGCGAGAACATCCCTCTATGTGACATTTACGAGGAAATTTGAGACGATATAAAAATAAAAAATATCCAGTTTTCCAGAAAATGGGGCAGTGTAGTTCAAAATGAGCAGTTCATTCAAAATGGGCGATTTTCGCTCAATTTTTATATATAGCTGCTGACCCGAATATTAGACGTTTTTTTTTGGATCTAAAAAATTCATTGGAGTTTTAGAGGATATTTAAACTCTTCAAATCCGGTGCACTTTTCCCATAAGTGCGCAAGGTCCCGAGATAATTGAATTTATTCATGATTTGACATTTTGGTGTGCTGGTGTGGAGTGAGGTTGGTGTCGACCGGGGCGGCCGAGCGAGCAGCTTCAATAATCATCGTGCCTCACAGCTATAATAAATCGAAAATTGACCCATGACTGGCCATGCGTCACAAATCCAAACTCTAGGGCAACAAGCCACAAGTCTACGTACTGGAAAGGCCAATGGCCGTCGTCTAAACAGCTTGCCTTTGTTGCTCTTGAAGCGCACACGTCAACGGAGCCACTTGGCTTGCCCAATCCCTCGGAACCTACAGGCTCAGTGATAGTCTTCAGCAAAACCATCCCCGTGCCTCCTAGGTAAGCTCATAACATGCACAGCTGCTGCTTGCAAAGCCAGTGCGGCCAAAGAAACTCACTGGCCAGTGGCCATGAAATTTCTCTTCCTCGAATTCCAGTAGTCCTGATCCTTAATCTTTGGGAGGTCGTCAGTGTACCACAGTAGCATCACGAACGAGAGCACAGCGCAGAAGGACACGAGTCCAATGACGATGCCACTGTACGTGTAGTAGTGACCTCCCTTCGTAACATCAATCCCGAATCTTGTGTCGTTATTGAAAGCTTTTTGGAGGGCATTTTGTGCAACCTTGGAATAACTGTGAGAGGCTCCAATAGCGGCGACCGAGACGATGGTCATGACACATTGGAGGGCAAGTGACATCTCAACAAACACAATGTCAAAACGCACGATGATGAGGAGTGTTGTGATCAGTGTGAAGAGAAGACCAAGACCTGTGACCACGGGAGCTGCGAGTGGGGCAACACGCCGTGTGAGCTTGCGGTGTGAGGGATAGTTGTTGGGGAGATATATGGCGCTTGTGTTCTTGGAGGAGATGGTGTAGTTTCCAATAGAGTGGCCCAGTGTGGCGTAGATTTCTGGAACATTCATCCACGAGAGATCGTGGCACTCCTCAGACGTCCATTTGCCGTCCGAGATCTCACCCCCACAGTACTGCACTGGCCCGAGGCGGATGTATGTGTTCAGCCCCGTGTCGCTCAATGTGTAGTTGGGCAGAGTCGTTGTGTACTCGAGAAGGATGTTTCTGTAGATGACGTCCAGGTCGATGACCGTGTTGTTAAATTGGAGCTCGTAATTGGAGCCTGAAGGAAGAACCATCACCAGCGATAGCCCGAACGTGGCTGCAAAGATGGCGAAGTGGATCGCGTGAAGGGTCCAAAAGAGCGGGGTGAAGAGCTTCTTTGTTGTGATGAGGCCGTCAATCTGACGGTACCACCATTGGCTGAGCTGTGACATCTTGTGGTCGGTTTCAGAATGTCATATGACCTGTTAGACTCATGTTTTTGTTGTTTTTAACCGTGAAAGTTGAATGTTGTTGATCATTCCGAGAGTTCTCAACGTCAGGCCCCAGAGCCGAGGAAAATATTTTTTAGCCCTGACACTGCCCGCTTACCTCCGTATGTGCATAAAAAGAGGGGCAGAAGAGACATAAACAGGTAATTTGTAGGATTTATGGCTTTAGAAGATGAATCTAAGAGTTGTTATTGTAGAAAATCGTCTTTCTAAAGCTTCTAGCCATAAAATAAGCCTCCTATTGGCTACCCTCGGGCTACTTACCCAATCGGGACTATCTCCGCGAGATTCCCGAGCCATCTCCGAGATTTCTTCCAGGGGCAGGCCGGGGTCCCTAATTTCTAAAGCTCAAACTCAAAATATGACACAAAAACAGATGCGAGCGAATGTCAAAACGTCAACAAACTTTCGATCTCAGGGGCCGAAACATGATTTATTCCATTGAACACTGACCACAGATCATACGATTCGTCGCCTTCTTGAACAATGAGACCCTCCTCCAACCGCCGTCCTCATACTGGGAAGAAGCACCCAGAAGACTCCAAGAACTCTTCCAGAAGAAGCATCACGCCGGCTCCAGTTGTTGCTGAGCACGACCCTTCACTTCCGAGTTACGCCCAGTCCACGGTTGCCCACACACAGCGTGTATCCCAGAGATCAACGACTCCCAATGCGGCAGGACCTGTCAATGGCCATACCACTTTGAGAGCAGGAACAGCCAGAGCAACGTCCAGACCGCCTTCCAAGAGACTCTCAACACCATTGAAGAAGGTTCCCTCATTCGTCGACATCTTCAGAGTGCCGAAGGACCAAGACCCTGAGATGGAGCAGCAGTTGACCTTTGTGTGGAAGAAGAGCCCAGGTTACAAGTCTCCAAAGTTGATCCAGCCAATCGAGTCGCCATCTGAAGCGCCCGTGTCTTCTGGGACAAGTCCGCATTGTCCATCACATCCTTCCAAGAGTTTCAATCCGAAGATCAAGGCTTTGATGAACCAAGTGGAGAACGTGTTGGAGGACTTCATGAATTCCACTGATGACGTGTTGAAACCTGGATACACACCAGACCAGTTGAGGGCACTCCCTCCGGACATGAGGTACATTGAGAGAGATGAGTGGGACATGCTTGTCGACTATCATCAGAGTGTTGTGAAGAAGTTCTCTGTCAAGGTGGAGAGTGATTACAAGCTGATTCAGACCATCATGGAGTTGAACAACGAGGTGACTCTGAGAGCACGTGCTTTGGAAGGAGAGGTCGAGATGCTCAGAAACAAGGTCAGAATGTTGGAGCTGAACGTAGCTTTGAGGAAGGTCGTTGGTATGGACTCTGGAGAAAACGGATCCGAATCCATCCCGAGTGGCGAGCCGAAGTCTCTCTCTCCAAACATCGAGAACTTCTCAGCGGCTACCTTCTCAACAAGTGACAGAAGCCAACATGGTGGAAATGTGGATGAGATTGAATCTCCATTGAGTCCAGAGATGTTGCTGGAGAGAAACTACAAGAGAGTCTTCCATATTGATTCGATGTTCGATTGAGCTCCGGGCCAATACATATGATCTCATTTTTGCTTCTTCCGTTGATGTAGCGAGTCATCATTAAATGCTCGTTTTTGTCCGCTTTGCGAACTTGTGATGTCAGAATCCTCTGTCTGGATACGTCTTGATGGATACTTGAATGTCTGCCCTTCAAAGATGTTCTCGGTGACTTTGGACCCTTCAACGAAGTACTGGTGTGCGAGGGAGTCGTAGGCGGTAATGCGGCGTGCTGGGTCATAGATGAGGAGTTGCGAGAGCAAGTCGAGGCCCTTTTTGTTCGTAGCACCGATTGAATGGTACCATGCCTGAAGGTTTGATGGGAATTGCTTGAACTGTTGTAGAGAGGAGTACTCCGGATACTTCGGAAGAGAAGGCCACTGTTGCACTGTTGGTGGACCCAGGATCTCGACAATCTTCTGCATCTGGCTTCTCTGGAAAGGCACATTCTTCTTGTTGTCCATCTTGGCCTCTTCTCCCTTGAACATGGGTCTGAGAGCCAACAGCTCGGCAAAGATGCATCCGGCGGCCCAAAGGTCGATTGCGGGGGTGTAGTGTCTTCCACCGAGGAGAAGTTCTGGGGCTCTGTACCAAATAGTCACGACGACCTTGTCTCCGTTGTAGAGAGACTGTAGTGGGTTATTGAAGCGCCTTGCGAGACCCAGGTCTCCGATCTTGACGACTCCAGAGGAGGTGACCATGATGTTTGCTGGTTTCAAATCACGATGCAACACCCAGTTCTGATGGAGGTACGAGACACCGTTGAGGACCTGCCACATGATGCTCTTGACTGTTGGCTCTGGGATTGGCTTCGTCTCCGGGTGTGAGTGGTAGTGGATGATCTGGAGCAGGTCGTGCTCGGCATACTCGAACACCATGTAGATGCACTTGTTCTCGAGGATGATCTCGGCGAGCTTGGTGATGTTCTTGTGGTTGAGCTCTCTGCACAGCGCCATCTCACGGGAAGCACTCTGCGAGATTCCAGTGTAGTACACCACCTCGCCTTCCTTGTCCGCCTTGAACTTCTTGATGGCATACAGGTTCGTGCTCTTTGGCATCTTGCCCTTGGCCTTGTACACACGTCCATACGTTCCCGAGGCTATGTAACCGATGATGTCGTACTTCTGGAGAACCGTGTTCCTCATGGCGTCCTTCCTCGTGCGATACGGTGCGAGAGTAAACACTGACGAGCCTGCCATGAGCGCTGGCCGTGAAGTGTACGGGGGCGTCGCCTTCTTGCTCGGCGTGAGCATTGGCCGCTGTGAGCCGCCCTGTGACTTCTGGAGCCGCATCAGGAACTCTCGCTGAAGCTGTGTGGTGTTGGACTTGTTCGGCCCCCGTGAATCATAGCTCATTTTGGCTGTTTTGGGGGTGTTTTTGGCTAATCAAAGTACTGGAGAAAGCCCCTCGTTCTCTTCTTGACCTTCTGACGTTCTTCCGTCACCGCGAACGAATCAGGAAATATTCGCGAGCACGGTAGGGGACACATATAGGCTAGCTCTTGGACCACTGGACCACAACTGGACGGTATCTGACACTATTCTGAGCTCTGAGTATAAGTTCTACCCGAAGGGAGGAACCGTGAGGTCAACCACGATGGGTCGCTGGAATCCTGATTTGAAAGTTGAACCAGATTTGTCATAGGCCGGCAGCTTATGTTCAGCCTGGAGGCTGTATATCTCTTTCACCAACTATTTTTGATCATGTCGTGTTGTACAAACTTATATTTTACTTAGACTTCTATTTCTTAACAGTAAAAACCTACTGACCACTGGATGCTGGCACCTGGGTGCAGTCTGCTCCAACTGTAGACCATTTAGCTCTCAATATAGCTCTCCTCTCCCCACGCTCGGCAGGCTCTTGCGGGGTTTAACTTGAAATTTTTCTCTGGCAATCTAAACAACTAAAGGCGGGAACTCTCTCCATCGGATGCTTACAATTTACAATCTACAATGAGAAAAGAGATTCGAGAAAAAGCTGAGTCGCAATGAAGACAGTCTTTGCTCTCAGTGAGATCTTCAGCCCCAAGAAGCTTGGTTTCTGGGCCCTGCTGCTGGCGAGCATCAGTCCCGTGATGTGGAGCATCTCGTGCTCTCTGGACAAAACACGCACCTACTACAATACTCATCCTGCTCTGAGTCTTGACTTTTCCGATGCAGACGCTGAGTATCTGTTCAAGGGTGCTATCAAACGGTGGAGAAACCAGACCGAGCCACCTTCAGAGCAGGAGTTGGGATTGAACGATACTACATTGTGTGCGAAGTACGAGGTCTACCAATGGGGATACTGCGGGTTCAACTCAGAGGACAACATCCAGCATTGTATTCAAGCAAAGGAGCCTTATTATGGATCTGTGGCTTCTCTACTGTACAATGAGTCTCCTCATCTGCGTGGAGGCGCCATTCAAGTTCGGGGGACGGATGATGTTGGGGTGAAGCACTACGCTTTCATCCATCCAATCACCAAGAAAGCCAAGCATATAAGATTTGCCCTCATCATGACTGCTTGCGGAGCCTTGACTGCTGTAATGATACACTCATTTATTCCTAGAATGAGTGATGCATCCCAGAAGCGCTACAAGAAGTGGTGGCATCCAATTGCGACGATAGGTAACTTTGTGCTGTTAATTGTGGAAATTGTCCTCTACGCATATTGGGAGGATGAACTTGGCGTCGGGGACTTTTTGACTGATGACAGGGTCCGTAATGTTATTGCCGAGTTAAGTATAGTCAAAGTCTATGAGTGCTACAATTATACAGCCAAGGAATGCGACTGGGGGTTCGATTTCAATCATGGACTTTACCAAACATGCAACTACATTCCAAGGCATAAATGCGAATGGTATGAAGTTTCAAGACACTTTGATTACCACGGAATCAAAGTACAAGCACACGGAGGCGTGAATGATGTACACGAAGGCTGGCAATTGGGCTCATTGGTTTACACGATCATCATGGTCATAGTGGTAGCTATACTATCGCTTTTGGCGTGTTTGGTCCACTAGAGCGTCATGACACCACAGTGACTCTCATAAGGCAAATAAAAATACTAAATCATATAATATCGAGAACTAAGAATGAACATTTTTGTATCTCAACGGTCGATACTCAGCACGTTGCCGCATGGGGGGTCATGTTGATTGTTCTCGCCGGCCTCGATAACATGCGAAGCACGCATAGCACTACTATCTACAGGTGAATTGATTGATTAAACGTAAAGAAGTATTCAGGAAAAAACATAACCGAGCCCGAAAGAGCACGTAATATCACCCAGATGCCCCAAGATCAGGAGGCACGCACCTGAGAGTCCGGCAACGATTGCTCCTGTCTCGTGGTAACCGAAGCTGATTACCGTACCCATCCATCTTGCACCTATACTATGGCAGAAGTATGTGAGGTATGAATACAAACTGCTCGAGCCGTAAGAGATCTGTGCGGTACACTCAGAACCAAAGGCGGGTATCACATAATCTGCTACTTCTTTCTGGTATGGTGCTTCACTCAGAGTAGCCCCTTGAACAATAGCAGCAAGATACAGAGCCACACACACCACCCATTTAACGAAAATGATCTGGAGACCAAGAGGAAACTCTCCAGCGGGACCATTATCTCTGAGATTGTCTGACACGCGTTTTAAGATTCTGTCAGAACCTTCCGGGGTGAACCATATTGGGCCAGTACAGATGTAGGCAATGAACAGCAACACGGATGCATTTATGCAGAAGATTCCCAAATAGATCTGTCTCATGCTTTTGACCTTCCGGTGCGTGCCCCATTGCGCTGGCTTGAGTCCCGTGCCCTCAGTGCCGTTGACTGGAACTGTTCCATTGAGCAAAAGGGGCGACTCCCTGACTATCATGTGTGCAATCGTCTGGCTCTGGGAATCTGAATGCCTGAAGCAGTGCGAGATGGAGCCATTGTGGTGATATCCACAGTACCCCCACTCCAACCACTTGTAATCGGGCAAAAGAGTCGTGTCGTTGATGGTGAGAGAGCGACCAAGCGGGCCATGCTCAGACTCCCATGGTGCCACTGTGTTGTTGAAAAGAGCGCTCATGTTGGTGCTTGTAAACCGGATAGTGGCTATTGTTTCATCAGTGCTCAGCTGGCTGAGGCAGATGGCGTTGAAAGCGAATGGAAGCAGCGTGAAAAGAAGGAAGGGAAAGCTCATAGGCGGTATATAATTGCCCGTTGCCATGGCATGCTGTATCCTTGACCTTACTCGCAAAATCGTCATTTGATTGCTTTGGATGTTGGATGTTGGATGTTGTCCTCTCAGACTTCAGTGATGAATCATGAAGAGTCTGAGTCTGAGAAAACGAATGACTGCTTCAGACTTTTGGCCTCCTTCTGAGCAAAGACTCAAGTGGGCCGTTATGGTAGTTGATCTGTCACTTTCTCCGAATCAGGAAATATTCGCGCACACGGTACGGGCCACAAACCCGCTTTGGCTCTTCGGCCGAAAGAAGATCTCCGGATCCCCGTCTAGAGCTTTGAAGAAGTCTACTAACGACCCAGAAAGGACATTTGAGCTGATGGTAATCGCTATGAATTAAAGCTCGCATGGACATTGCCTTTTCTGTCCTCTGATAGCCATTCTAATGCTCTTGCATCCACCACTTGTCACCCACAAAACCACACCTTATCAATCATGGTCTTTTACGCAAGAGCCCGTATGAGATGGTGGGCATGGCCGGGTTCCTTGCTGGCAACCTCATTCAATATTGTATCGGTCACTCTCCTTGTCTTGATTATGCGGGATACCACAGATTTCATCCTCAACGGAGCTGAAGAACTCACCACTTCGGGACTCCAAGCACACTACTTGTACAACGAATCAGTGAGTGTCTGGGAACGAGAACATGGGCCACTGGATCACAACTTAACGGTGGCTGACACTCTTCTGAGCCCCAAGTATCATCTCTATAGCTGGGGATATTGTGCACTCAACGACGCAGGATCCCTGGAACGCTGCTTTGAGGCCAAAGACGGATACAACTACTCCTTGCCTCATCTGTTGTACCGTGAGTCGCCTTCGCTCATGAACGGAACCATCCCGATCAATAACATTGGTGAAATATCAGTCAATGATGTTGCATTCCAGAACGAGATACCAAATCAGGATATACCAGTTGCGGCGCTCTCACTCCACTGGGCGTTCTTTGGGCTTTTCATGCTCTTGGCGGCACTTCCAACCATCGACTACTGCGAGTCCGTTATTGCTCTTATCTGCTCTGGAGCTGGCCTACTCATTCCCCTCTCTTTTACTGCGATGGTTCTGACTGGAATTTATGCTGGTACTGAAGAGGATAACGTACTCATTAAATACAGTGAAGGATTCTCCGATTTCCTCTCAAGGTCATTCGATATCGAGCCACAAGGAGTTGAGATTGTCCAAAGCTGTGAGAACGTGACCAGCTCAGCTTGTGGATACAACCCTTTATCAGGAAATTCACAGTGCTATGAGGCAGCTCAACAAACTTGCAGCCCTAATGTTACAATTCCAAAGACAGATGTGAAGTACCGTTATGACCTGGAGTTCAAGGATGCAACGCTTGGTCTTCGTGATTTGACATTTGCGGAGCAGTTTATGATTTTATACGGATGTCTTTTTGGATTACCAGGTATCGTTGCTGTATTATGGGTTTCTTTGCGGCTTTTATTGGACTGAACTTGCAGAGATAAAGGCGTCTGCTGCTTTACTCTCCGTGCACTTGACATTTGTCATCGCTGTCATTATCCTAGCCGCATGCTGTATTTGATGCAGATGGCTTTTTGATCAGTTTCTACTATATGTGTAATAACTCCTCTCTCAAACAAAGATCAATGCGTCGGAGTGATTAAGTACACATGCGATGTTGACGTGGCTAAATTTCCAGCACCAATGGCCTCATGAAGCTGTTAACGTCAGATCTCTTGTCAAGAGCCTGAAAGGCTTCTTCATCTTATCATTCTTAATTGCGATATTTTGGAGAATCGGAATATTTTTATAACTATGCTCCTATTTTGAATATATATGGCCAATCTGGCTCACCACTATCATGTTGGGTGATTGACATACACACATGTTGATGTAGATCCCCGCGAGCTCAGCGCTCCTCCACGATCATAACTCTCAAGATCTGCGGGCCTTTCAGCTCAGGAAAACCCAGCTTAATCATTTGATGTTACAGTCATTAGTGGCAGACATTGATAAACCTGATGGACTGCTAAGTGACAATGAAGACAGTATTTGCTATTGGTGAGATATTCGACCCCAGAATCATTTGGATCCCCGTGGTGCACTGCATTGGTCCGCTCTTGCTGGCTTTCTTCCACTCTCTGGACCCGATAGGCAACTTCAGCGACAACCACGCACAGATTACCATTGATTTTACCAATGCCAGTGTTGATTATCTGTTCAAGGGTGCAGTTGATTCCTGGAGAAGCCACACGGGTTCCACGCAGGCTCTGACACTGAATGACACCACGCTGTGCGAGAAGTACGAGCTCTACCAGTGGGGATACTGTGGGCTGGACTCCACAGACCAGATTCAATTTTGTAAGAGTCCCAAAGAAAAGTATAAGGGATCAGTGGCTCGTTTGCTGCACTCTGAGTCCCCTACCCTTCATGGAGGAGCCATCATCTACCCATGCTCGAAGAGTAGCAGAAGGAGCGGTGTTGCCCTAATGGCCTTCCTATGGATAATACTTCTTGCTCTTGTTCTTCTCTCGTTCAGGGCTAGAAAAACTGATGCAGCAGATCAAGAGGATTACCTCATTGATATGTTCCTCTGTTCTGCAATTGCAAACGCCGTTGTGTCCATCGTGGTCATTGGACTATTTATAGCCTGGCGTCTGCCATTCAGTAAGCAAAAGGGACTCCTTCATGACAGTGTGATTGAATACACACTCGCTGAATTCACTGCCAAGATGAAGGAATACTGCTATGACAACACATACTACGAATGCTACTACAAGTGGAGCCATTTCAAGGGGTACTACGAAGTATGCGAGAAAGTAACGAGACGAGAATGCTACTGGAAAGAGATATATCAAGAACAGCTAACATGCATGGGATTGCTTACCAGACACATGGGCCACCTGAAAGGATCCTTAAATTGCAGACCTTCGCCGCGGTCTACTTGATCTTCCAAGGTCTGGCACCGGTGGTTTTGATTATTTTTGGTTAGATCAACGAAACACAACATGTTAAGCTTATAAAAAGCAACTTATTGATAGTCTTAGGCCAGGAACGGATCCGGGAATTGCTTTCTGGGGCGCAATATTAGCTACTAAGCGGCTGGGCAAAGCTAAGCCAAACCCCAACGATCCCTTTGATGCAATTACCATTTAATTCATGACCATGGCCTAAACCTTACTACGGGAACGTTCTATATAGCTCTTGGAGGAGCCAGGTGAGCTTTGGCTTCTCTGGGCTATGTTTCGTTTCGCACTTGGTTTTGATGTTCATCCTGTGTCATATGGCGCAGAAGCGTGAGCGGGGTTATGGTGGACGTCATCCAATAGCTGATGGGTGAAAATCCATGTACGTACGTCATTCTGTGATACAAGCAACTTAGTCGTCATTCAATCAATCACTATCATCGACATCAGGATTGGCGATGAACAATGTCATGTGTGCCTTTGAAGAATCCCTCACCGTACCACTTCTTCCAACACTGATGGCCACCTGTTGTTTCTCATTTACCACCGTACCGCTTCTGTGCAATGATCCCATCGGTGTAGGCGAGACACCATCCTTTCTCGGGGACAAGCTCAGCATCGAATGTGTTGGGGAAGCAATGGATGCACTCAACGAGTTGGAGGTCTCGAATCTCCGCAACTCAGCGGAATCACGGCCCTCAGTACCAAGACTTGGCACCTCGTCGTTCTCATCATCACCAACCTCAAGCGCCAATTGACGTTGTTTGATCTTTCCATGTTTCAAATCACTTCTCTGCAGACGAGTAGATCTCTTGTAGTACGTCTTGGAGTTGGCGGACACGAATCTGGAGTGATCAATCTCGGCAATACCAATAGGCAATCCCCATACCTGGGCAGACACACTCGAGTTGGAGGTACCAGCACCCAGGCGGAGCATCTCAACATACTTGGACTTCTCTGGGACATGGTGTTCTGGTGGGGACTCCACAACGTCTTCCTGGATGGTGTTGTAGTTGTTGACTGGAGCAGAGATGGATGTACTTCTTGCAACACGAGTAGCTGTGGCCAACGCACCACCATGAGGAGGACGTCTCGATCTGCCCTGGTACTGGCCCAAGTTCTGAACTGGAGCAGCCTTCTCCTCTATTCTGGTATCATAGACTGGAATGGATGGTGCTGGGACCGAAGACAGACCACTCTGATCACTCAGTTCCGAACGCATTGGACTCTGCTGGAAATCAGAGGTATGTATCGATTGTTGTGGTGTGATGATTTCACCGGATGTACTCAGCTCAGGATCACTGTACTGCAACGAACCACCGTAAGGTATCTTCGGAGGAGAGCCGATGCTGAACTGTGACTCCTTCGGTGATCTGGCTGTGAAACTCAACACGTCTCCCGAGCTTCCATCACCAATGCTTGGAGCTGCAACATTCAATAGATCTCGTTGATGGGCAACACTGTAGTCTTGGTTGATCTGCTCGTTGCCAGTGACATCAAAGGAGGCAGAGTCATCAACGTCAGAGTCAGACTCATCGTAGTGGCCATCGTTGACAACGTGGAATGTTCTTGGTGCATCTTCTGGTTGAACATCATAATGTGACGATGGAACCATACTCTGCTCTTCATCCTGGTCTTGGTCTTCATCAGAGGAGGCATCATCATTGACAACACGGAAAGTGCGACGCTCAGGTGATTGATGGTAGCTGTATGATGAGACCTCGTCAGCTCGTGATGAAGGTGTATCCATGATTGGATCTTGATCATAGCTCGTCTGTTGTGTAGGACTATCAAAGTCCAGAACCTGGCCTTCAACTCCAGAATACTCCCTGTACAGCTCTTCATATGAAGCAGATCTTGGAATGACAGTCTGAGATGGGGTGTATGAAGTCTGTGTTCCATCAAACTCGGAAGAGCCCGCACCAATGACATCTCCTTCTCCATTGTATCCATACACTGGTGTCTCGGCGTAATCGATCTCAGGCTCAATGGACGTAGCTCTTGATAACTCTTGACTTCTGAGCGCCGGTGGATTCTGCAAGCCTGCAATTGGACTGAGCGAGGTTGGAGCAATAACACCAGAAGAACCAATATCATCATCAGAATCCTGGAACAGTGATCCCTGCTCATCAACAACACCAATAGGAACAGTGAGTTCAGCCTCCTCTTCATCATCAATCGATCTTGAGAATGTCAGAGCTGGAGATTGATCACGTTGCAAGATCAAGTTATCAAGTGAGTCTTGCTCAACCTCTTCACCGAGCTTGCTCTTCTCAAATGCACGTGCAGTCTCACCAATTTGGAGAGGAGTCACAGGCGAGTAATCATCTTCTTCCTCGCTGACAATGTGATCATGGATACCCGTACTTCTGAAGTTTTCAATATCTCTCAGGATCTCATCAGACAGTGACAACTGCTTCTTATGACCCTTATCACCGGAAAATTCTGGAGCAGTTGGGACAGGACTATGTGGAACCGGACTCATTGGAACCACTGTCGAATTGGAGACGGAACTTATGGTCTTCTTGTGGAATTTCAGTGGCTGGATCGGAATGCTGGACTGTTGGCTGACCAGACTTTCACGGGACTCGCCATACATTGACTCATCCTTGTTCAGTTCTGTCTGAGATTCTTGTATGCTTGGAGCAATGGAATCCTCATCATAGACGCTCTCATCCTCACTCTCGAAGCGATCTGAAGTGTGGTTGAGCTCTGGTGTGCTCTTCTGGACATTCTCGTTGGCATCAAAGAACTCCGCGTGGGATCCTTGGGAGACAAAGCTGCTTCGACTGCTCGATGCCCCCTCTGCAAATGGACGCTCAGGCGGAGGCTCCACATATCCGGGACTGTACAAAGGTGTCTTGGAGAGTGGGGCTGAGGACCCAGCTGGGGATCCAAACGGTGAAGGTGTCTTCTGGCGAGAGCTTTGTGGTGTCAGCGAGGGGAAGGCACCAGGCAGTGTGGTTGGTGGGTGTGTTTCTGGGACAGTTGCGGATTCTCTGATTGGCTCTTGAGACTGTATTGACTTTGCGAGGCTGTCGTGACTCTTTTGTCTGAAGATGATTGGCTTCTCCTCCTTGATCTGGTCAATGTCATGTACTGTGATTTGGGGAACAGATAAGCTGGGCAAAGAGTCAGACATGGCATGGTTAGGTTCAGAAGGGATCTCCTGATGAACAGATATCTCAGTCTTAGCAACGACAGGCTCTTCTGAGATTGCAGGTGGTGCATCTCGTGTAGCCGCAGTTGTTGGTGGCTTTCTTCTGGGGAGCGTCTCCTTCTTCGCCAGCGAGACCGTTCTGCCATGGACCGTGATGGGCGGGGCATAGCTCCTTGTGTTGTAGTCCGGCACTGGGGGCACGTCTGCGTTGATGTTCAAGTTCGCCAGTGGCAGGTCGGTCAGTCTGATGGAGTTCTGCTGCTTGAGATGGCCCTTCTGCTGTGCTTGTGGCGGCGGCGACTTGGACATGTGAGGCGCTCTGTGTGAAGCTGTGGGTGTCGCCTGAGTCGTGATCTTACGGGCAACATCATCGAATGGCGTTGGAGCCTTTGCCGCCGGCTTTGCTGCTGTTGATGGCTGTGTTGAAGCAGAGTGGGCGGGCCCGGCGAGGGGCGAGCGCTTTCTGTTCACAACTTCAAACTTGGCCTCTGGTTTCTTGTCATTACGGAAGGGAAATAGAATCGACCTTCTTTTGCTGCTGTCTCCCACCATTCTGCCACTGTTCTGGTTTTAAGACGTCGTTTGGAGCTAAATCATCGCCAACAATTGTTTACTTCGTTCCTGCGGCGGCTATTTTTGGCGGGGTCCCAGTTTTCGCGGGAGAGCGGCTGCTTACGTCATTGGGGAGGGACTACCGAGCTATCAAGGGAGTCTTCTGTGCACTCTGAAGAGCTAGACTCGTGTTTAGTGGAGTTTTAACTTTTAACATTCAACCTGATTGGTCAATTGCTGTCCGCTGTCCGTCAAGGAAGGACATAAGAGCACACTGTCGCTAAAACGTGGTTGAATATTCCTCGGTAGGCTTCGCGCGCGCGTTACCCCAGAAGGGGCTTCAATCTTCTACTTCCGCAACTTTGAGTAATATTAAGAGCCAATGGACTTGTATTAGTGATTCAACGTTCAGCAAGTGGAATCTGGATTCGCGGAATAAAAGGACCATCACCAAGCTCCCTCTGCATGCGGTACCATAGGAGTCACCCACTCACATTGACGTTGGCGTCACTATTAGAACAGGTAAAGCAATGGCACCCGGCAGCACCAAAAGGGCAGCTGCAAACCACAACGTAGATATTTTGTCATCCAATTTGTCTCTTAAGCCGGCTCGCAGGTCAACACCGAAGGTCTGGGGAAGTGCGTATGTATGAGACTCACATGAGAGAATGATATCGTTAGACATCAGCCCTTCCTTATTGTAGGAGGCACAGTTAACAGAGACCACGCTATAGTTTTTGTAGAAAGCCTTCAACAATTCATCAGAAGTAGCTGATCTATTCCCAGCTAGAGCAGTACACCAAAATATGTCCAAAATCATGATAGTGATCGCCAGAAGGGCGATCAGAAAGCGGAAGAATACATCAGCCTCATGGGCCTCATATTCTCTTTTGATCCAGTGATTGTTTGGGATAGCGCACCTTGGGAATGCCCACGACACAATGATACAAATTATTGAAATCAATAATAGTACCCATGATGCAGTAAATGTTTGTGTGTCGGTGGTTGACGGTGACCGGAACAGTGTCGCGTTGGGATTCAGGTTAATGTCAGTGGGACTCTGTACAGGAAAGGGTCCAATAAATGGAGATTCCTTAGCCAGTACATACGGCAAAGATCCATTGAAACCACTGGAGCTTGAGAAACAGTGACTCACTGTGTTGTTTTGGTAGTATCCGCAGTATCCCCAATTGTAGAGCTGGTACTTGGGGCATAGTGTCGTGTTGGCAATGGTGAGGTTGGAAGTATCGAGAGAGGAATGGCCCCTCTCCCAGGAAGAAATGGCACTTTTGTAAAGCTCGGGGAAGTCAATAGAAGATGTGAACATAGCTGCAAAAGGCATATTTTCTGAGACGCTCTGAAGTGCCAACGCCACACACGAAATGACCAGGAAAGCGTGATAAACGACCAGGCCAAAGAGGGCTCCGAAGTATATAGCCCATTCACACCCACGCTCATTTGTTACCAGCTTGTTCAGCAAATCATACGTAGGAAACATTTCTTCTTGATCTCCAGCCAATGTCCAATGCCTGTTTGATCAGGCTTCTGTCATGGATAGTACTTTGGTGGGTCCGGTTTGCGTGCTTTTTGGCCCAGACGTTGTGACAATCACGCCAATCAACAATTTCATGCTCGATCAACATCATCTACGGACGCGTTCCTAGACAGGTCATTCAGCAGACATATAATTGAATATTGAGAATTGAGTAGCCGAACAATAAATGTCCGTGATCCAACATTCTTCCATGTTCAAAGAGCCTTGATGATCTTCGACGTCTTCAGCGCCAAGTCTTTTGACACTCTGGAGACGAGATGGATGTAGACCTTCTGCTTCCCGGAGTTCCCCAAAGTCTTGTCTGTATCCATTGCTTTCGTCACAAGGTCATGGTCATACCCTGCGATCAACACCAAATCACCGTCGTTAAATGCCTTCAATCCACGAGCGTTTCTCCGCAGAACCATCTCAACATTGATGGACTCGAAGGGGCGAATTGGCAACACTCTTACTTCATCATCCCAGTTCTTCTTGATTGTGCCGAGTTGTAATTGACCTCCGTAGATGAGGCATTCTTCAATGTCTTCGTCTGATGGGAGACCCTGGCTCTTAGCAGACAGCACATGAGTCAACTCTCGACACATGGCCTTCACCTCTTCCTGGACAGACTTCGACAATGGATTCTTGTGCACTTGCCTCTCCTTCTTACCCTCAACAGGCTCATGGAACACCGAGCAGTTGACCACGTTGAGGAGCGTGAGGTGGTCTGAGTCTGGTACAACAAGTCTTGGGTCAAACATTTCATCTTTGATGTACGACGAGAGCGTGTGTGTACCCACCGTCAACACCAATGATGTCAATCTCAGAAGCTCCTTAGAACATCCAGTTTCTTTAGCCTTGACGGTAGAGATGAGGAGAGAAAGCTCTGAGAGTGATCCTGGGATGGTGAACTTGCAGACATCATCGGCGAGCATTGTAGAAGCGTAACCTGTCCCCGTGACCGTGATGAGTCCAAGGTAGATCATATGATCCAGTGCAGTGAGAAGCTGATCAGATTCCGGTGCTCTCAAGAATGTCAGCTCTTCAAAGTTGAAGCCAGCTTGTCGTAGTCGGAGAAAGTGCGGGATCATATTGACTGCTCGAATGTTGTTCTCAAATTCTGGAAGTGAAGCCTCTAGGGCCAGGCAAAAGTACTTGGATCCAGATATATGTAGTAGTGGTGCGTTTTGATAGACTGAATTCTTGCTTGTGGGTTGGATTGTGCGGTATTCAAGCATATTCTCGTCTGTCTTGTAAGCTTCACGCGTGCCGCTGTCGATGATGTACTTGACTCTGTGAGGTTGTTGGAAGAGCTTGGACAAGGAAACCGACATCACAATACGTCTCTGTTGACCTGAAATTGAATACTCATCCAAATCTGTAATCAACGACAACGGTGTGTTGAATTGAACCTCTCTGCAAAGATGTTCAAGTGGCTTGATGTAAGACTTTAAAGGAACAAGAAGAAGAATGTCATACGAATCACTGTCTGGATCTTTCTTCAATATGTCAGAAGCGGTGGAAACCATCTCGCTAAGGAGCTTGGTCTCAGGAACAGGAACTGCAGAGAAGAACATTTCGACCTCGGGTCTTTGGATGATGTCAAGTGTGTATGTCTTGAACCCTCCATTCTCTTCAAGGAAAGTGGTGTAGATAAAGGAGTTTCGCCTTGACTTTAGAGGAATGACAATCTTGGAGCTTGTTATGGGACTTGATTTTCCAAGAATGGCCAGGAAGAAGTCAGAACTAACAGATCTCTCGTCAACGCCATCAAGGATTGTGAAGTCATAGCCTGGGAAGATCTCCTTCTTCTGCCCAATGCAATTGAAGGCGGTGGCGTAACTGGCTGAGACCGTCCTGCTCATAGACCCTGGAAGCACTTCTCTTACTCGTGAATGTGGCTTGTCTGAGGAAGGACAATCAGTAAGAAGCAGAGTTCTTGTGCCTTCGACTCGTTCAAACAGCTTCATGGTTGTGTGGGCGGCAACGCCAATGATGAACACGACGTCATGGCGCTCGACAGCGGCGAGAAGGTCATTGGAGTACTCTTCAAGAGCATTTTCCCTGATGCTCATATCCAGAAGACTTGCCCTTCATTGACTCCATTTATCACCGTCGAAATTGTTGTTTGAAGAGCCTGGAAGCTTCTCTGTTTTGCCCAAGCGCGCGCAGTCAGCAGTTTTCATATATACCTAACAATTAGATATTATTCCGAATTAGGAAGTCGAGATCCCTAGCTGAGTCGCGAAATCAGAGACGTGGCGCCAACAACGAAAGAAGTGTCAACATCACCAAAACATCATCGCCGAATCAGCCTAAAGCGCACAGGGCAGACCGAGAGTACAAGCATCCATTGCGAGCTTCTCCAATTGCTGACTACCGCCGCTGTCACAACTTCGCTCACCGCCCACTGAACTCTCAGAGCCGCGCACGCGTCGCCAGTTGCAAAGTACGTGTCCGCTCAACCACATCCCATACACCCTGATTCAGGCCGACTAACTGTCACCAGAATGTCTGATCCCGCATACACACTCGTCTTCAACCCCAGCCCGGCCTCCAAGATCTCCGTCTCAGAGTATAAGACTCTGTTGGAGAAGGGCAAGGATGAGTCCAAGATCGACGCCATGAAGGCCATTCTCGTCACCATGCTGGATGGTAACCCAATGCCAGACCTTCTGATGCACGTCATTCGTTATGTAATGCCATCGAAAGACAAGGAGCTCAAGAAGTTGCTGTACTTCTACTGGGAGATCGTGCCAAAGGTCAACCCAGATGGTAAGCTCAAGCAGGAGATGATTCTTGTCTGTAACGCCATTCAGAGAGACTTGCAGCACGCAAACGAGTACATCCGTGGTAACACATTGAGATTCCTCACGAAGCTTCATGAGCCAGAGTTGCTTGAGCAGCTCGTGCCATCCGCTCGTGCCTGCCTTGAGCACCGCCACGCATACGTCAGAAAGTACGCCATTTTTGCTATCTACTCCATCTACCTCGTTTCTGACCACTTGATTCCAGACGCACCAGAGATCATCAACGACTTCCTCATCACAGAGACTGATCCAACATGCAAGCGTAACGCATTCATCAGTTTGGGAAACCTGGACAGAACCGCTGCTTTGCGTTTCATCCAGGAAAACATCGCTTCTCTTTCCACCATGGACCCACTCCTCCAGCTTGCATTCATTGAGTTCATTAGAAAGGACAAGGCATCCGAGCTCAGAACAAGGTATATTGCTTTGCTTTCCGAGCTGTTGGAGTCATCCTCCAACTCGGTTGTCTATGAGGCTGCTTCTTCTCTCGTTGTCTTGACAAGCAACCCATCATACGTCTCCCTTGCCGCCAACAAGTTCATTGAATTGGCAATCAAGGAGTCCGACAACAATGTCAAGCTGATTGTGCTCGAGAGAGTTCACGATATCCACAAGAAGAACCCAGGTATTTTGGAGGACGTTACTTTGGACATTTTGAGAATCTTGTCCACACCAGATGTTGACATCAGAAGAAGAGCCATCGAGATCTCATTGGAGTTGGTGTCCAGCCGTAACGTTGATGAAGTCCTCAAGCTCTTCAAGAAGGAGCTCCAAAAGACAGTCACATCCGATGCTGATAAGTCCGTTGAGTACAGACAGCTTCTCATCTCCGCCATTCACCAGACCGCCATCAAGTTTGCCCAGGTCGCTGCATCCGTTGTTGACTTGCTTCTTGAATTCCTCCCAGATCTGTCCACCACATCCGCCACTGAGATCCTGACATTCATCAAAGAGGTCATTGAGAAGTACCCAGACCTCAGATCCTCCATCATCAAGCGCCTCGTGCAGTCCTTGGACCAGATCAGAAGCGGCAAGGTGTTCCGTGGTGCACTCTGGGTTATTGGTGAGTATGCCCTTGAAAGCTCTGACATTGAGGCCGCCTGGAAGCAGTTCCGTGCATGCATAGGTGAAGTCCCAATCTTGCAGGCTGAGAAGAAGCACCACGGTGACGATGAAGAGGAAGCTGAAGAGAACAAGACAAACGGCACACACAAGCCTGTTGTGTTAGCAGATGGTACATATGCTACTGAGTCTGCATTCACAAGTGTCAAGGAGGAGAAGAAGACTGAGACAAGACCACCTCTCCGCCAGTTCATCATTGATGGTGAGTTCTACACCTCTGCTGTTCTTGCTTCCACTTTCGTGAAGCTCATGTTGAGAATGGAAGGCATCTCAGACAAGACACAGGTGCTGAATGCTATGAAGGCCGAGGCCATGCTCATTCTTGTGAGTATTCTCAGAGTTGGTGACTCTTCATATGTTGCCAAGAAGATTGACGAGGACTCTTCTGAGAGAATCTTGACTGCTATCACATACATTGCCGAGGGCCAGGCTAACAAGAAGTTGTTGGAGTTGGCCTTCTTGGAGGCCACAAGAGACGCATACAAGATTCAACTGGCTGCTGAAGAGAACACGAGAGCCAAGAAGGATGCTGATGAGATCCAGAAGAACTTGCAGCAGGTTGATGAGGTTATCCAGTTCAGACAGCTCGGCAGAGCCGAGACTTCTAACGAGATTGAGGAGGACTTGACTGCTGCCACCGGTATCAAGGTTGAAGAGGACTTGTCTTCCAGATTGAGCAAGATTGTCCAGCTCTCTGGTTTCTCTGACCCAGTCTACGCTGAGGCCTACGTCAAGGTCCACCAGTTTGACGTGGTGTTGGACGTGTTGCTCGTCAACCAGACTACTGAAACTTTGAGAAACTTGCATGTTGAGTTTGCCACACTTGGTGACCTCAAGGTTATCGACAAGCCAACCACACAGAACATCCCACCACACGGCTTCTTCAAGATCCAGACCACAGTCAAGGTGACCTCTGCTGACACTGGTGTCATCTTCGGTAACATTGTCTACGATGGTGGCCACGGTTCCGAGAACAAGATTGTCATCTTGAATGACGTGCACGTCGATATCATGGACTACATCAAGCCAGCCAAGTGCTCCGAGAACAAGTTCCGTACCATGTGGAATGAGTTTGAGTGGGAGAACAAGATTGTCATCAAGTCCAACTTGCCAACGCTCAAGGCCTACTTTGACGAGTTGCTCGCTGGCACCAACATGGCTTGTCTCACACCAGGTGCTGTCATTGGTGAAGAGTGTCAGTTCCTCAGTGCAAACTTGTACTCCAGATCCTCCTTTGGTGAAGACGCCTTGGCCAACCTTTGTATCGAGAAGAAGACTGATGGTGGAATCATTGGTCATGTCAGAATCCGTTCCAAGGGCCAGGGCCTCGCTCTGTCTCTTGGTGACAGAGTGGCGGCTATTGCTCGCAAGAGTAACAAGGTCCAACTCACACATGTCTGAATGGATGAAATGGAGAGGTTTTGTATAAAAATTTAAAGTCTACGAACGTTTTGATTTGATTTGGTGATGTTGTAGCTTGCTGGCTCTGATGGTCGCGCGGACCCCAGAGTTTTGACGCTCTTGTGGGCGTCCACATGAGACAACAAATCAATAATGGCGTTTAATAGGACATTAATGACTCCCTTGAATGATAAAATCCCCTGATCACTTATATAAATTTCCTCCTTAAAACCATACAAAAGGTCTCGGTAATCAGAGCCTTCTGATTGGTCGCGAATCTCTCGAGGCCGGTCCGGCCCGGTTTCGGCATTGATTCCATCGCGGCCGTCATCGCGTGCAAGAAGGCCGGGGAGAAAGAAAAATTATGACTCTTGAACTTGTTTGTTCCGTGTTTTGATCTCTTGTGTTGTTTCTCTGTTGAGCCTCAGTTACTTGCACCAGAACCACATACAGTCCCTTCAACACTGGTCCGGAAAGTTCTCACCATACTCTTTCAAGGCTCATCGAAGAACTTTTCACACAGCATCACGATGACCACATTACGCCGAGGTTTCTCCACAACGGCCCGTGTCCTCGCAGGCCAGAACCTCACAGAGAAGATTGTCCAGAAGTACGCCGTCGGCCTGCCCTCAGGAAAGGTCGTCAAGTCCGGTGACTATGTCTCCATCAAGCCAGCACACTGTATGTCGCATGACAACTCGTGGCCCGTTGCACTCAAGTTCAAAGGTCTTGGAGCCAAGGCCGTCAAGGACAACAGGCAGGTCGTGATGACGTTGGACCACGACGTCCAGAACAAGACAGAGAAGAACTTGGAGAAGTACAGAAACATTGAGAACTTTGCCAAGGAGCAAGGTGTCGACTTCTACCCGGCCGGTCGTGGTATTGGTCATCAGATCATGATCGAGGAGGGCTATGCCTTCCCTCTCAACCTCACAGTCGCCTCTGACTCTCACTCGAACACATACGGTGGTATTGGTGCACTCGGTACGCCCATTGTCAGAACCGATGCCGCCTCGATCTGGGCTACAGGCCAGACATGGTGGCAGATTCCTCCAGTGGCCAAGGTCGAGCTCAAGGGAAGACTTCCAAAGGGAGTCACTGGTAAGGACGTGATTGTTGCCCTTTGCGGTGCCTTTAACAACGATGAGGTGCTCAACCACGCTATTGAGTTTGTTGGTGAACACATTGATGAACTCTCCGTTGATTACAGACTCACCATTGCCAACATGACCACTGAGTGGGGTGCCCTTTCCGGTGTCTTCCCAGTTGATGAGACATTGATCAACTGGTACAAGCAGAGACTCGAAATTCTGCCACAGCCACATCCACGTGTGAACGCTGAGACAGTCCAGAACCTCATTGACAACGCCATGCACCCAGACCCAGATGCATACTACGCCAAGCACCTCACGCTTGATCTCTCCTCCCTGTCTCCATACATCTCCGGTCCAAACTCCGTCAAGATCTCCAACTCCCTCGCTGACTTGTCCAACAAGAACATGAAGGTCAACAAGGCCTACCTCGTCTCATGCACCAACTCCCGTCTCTCCGATATCAAGGCCGCCGCTGACGTTGTCAAGGGCCACAAGATCGCTGAGGGTGTCGAGTTCTACATCGCTGCTGCCTCTTCCAACGTTCAGAAGGATGCCGAAGACATTGGTGCCTGGAACACTCTTTTGGAGGCTGGTGCCATCCCATTGCCAGCTGGCTGCGGTCCATGTATTGGTCTCGGAACTGGTCTTTTGAAGGAGGGTGAGATTGGTATCTCCGCCACAAACAGAAACTTCAAGGGTCGTATGGGTTCCAAGGACGCTTTGGCATACTTGGCTTCTCCTGAGGTTGTTGCTGCTTCTGCTGTGTTGGGTAAGATTGGTGGCCCAGAGGAGATTGATGGTTCCCCAGTCAACGGTGCCCAGGGTATCGTCAAGTCTATCACCATCCCAGAGAAGCCAGTTGCCGCTGCCGATGGCGAGGCTGCTAGTGGTGTTGAGGTCTTAGAGGGATTCCCTAAGTCCATCGAAGGTGAGCTTATTCTCTGTGACGCCGACAACATCAACACTGATGGTATTTACCCAGGTAAGTACACCTACCAGGATGACGTTCCAAGAGAGAAGATGGCTGAGGTTTGTATGGAGAACTACGACTCTGAGTTTGGCCAGAAGACTGGTCCTGGCGACATTATCATCTCTGGTTTCAACTTCGGTACCGGTTCTTCCCGTGAGCAGGCTGCTACTGCCATCTTGGCTCGTGACATGAAGCTTGTTGTTGCTGGTTCTTTCGGTAACATTTTCTCCAGAAACTCCATCAACAATGCCCTTTTGACATTGGAGATCCCAGACTTGATCAACATGCTCAGAGAGAAATACAAAGATGCTCCAGAGGAACTCACAAGACGTACTGGCTGGTTCCTCAGATGGGATGTTGACTCAGCCACTGTCACCGTCAGAGATGGAAAGGACGGCGAGATCGTTCTCCAGCAGAAGGTCGGTGAGCTTGGTACAAACCTCCAGGACATTATCATTAAGGGTGGTCTTGAAGGCTGGGTCAGATCCGAGTTGGCCTCTCAGTGAGAGCATCATCTTCATCTCTTTGCATATTTCCCCACTAATTTCTCTGCATATCCACGTATTTATTAGATCTACATCTTTATTTCTATTATCAGTAGTTTTTCATTAAACAGCTAGTGTACAAGGTATTTTTGGATGATGATTGAAAGTGCAGAAAGTAAAGGGGGTCATGAAGTTTGAGTTGTGTTCATCGTAAGCATGCAAGAGTGACTTTACTCGAGGGCTGGAATCTCCTTCACCACCTCATCGAAGGACTCACGGTACTCCTCAGCCTTCTCGGCGTTCTTCTTGTTCTTGCCACCGCCTGGAACGATCATCACGACGGAGGTTGGTCTCTTGGTGGCACCAGCAGAGCCGAGGTCCTCCTTGGATGGAACGAAGAGAAATGGAACAGAGGAGTCCTCACAGAGCACTGGGATGTGGGAGATAACGTCTGGTGGGGAGATGTCACCAGCAATGACGACAAGACCCTTCTCACCCTTTCTGAGAGCCTTGACAACCTCCTTGACACCTCTCTTGACGTGCTTGGCCTTGGAAGCCTTCTTGACGGTCTTGAGAACCTTCTTGTTGAGCTTCTTTGGGGCAAGTGGCTTGGCGAACGGCAGCACAGCTGGCATTCTCTTCTCGTAGTTATCCTCGCCTTCCTCCTTCACAGACTTGTCCTTCTTGGCCATTTTTGAGTGTGTTTGTTCGGTGAATTGGCAGTAGATTGGCGTCTCTCAGCAGCTGAAGAGGCCTAAAATTTTTTTGCTACGGGAAGAGCCCTCGGTTTCCGCGAATTTTCACCCCCGGAAATCTGCCAAAATTTCGAAAATGGCCTTCGACGACTTTACTTTTCTGCTTTGCAGAGCTTGATTTGGGGCTATATTCAAGCGGATCGACCCTTTGTGCCCGTATACAATGTTCTCCCAGAGGGTGTCAGCGTTGCCACAGACCACAAGTGCTGTGCGCCACTTCTCCGCTTCTGCTGCCGTCGCTGGTAAGCCAGGTTGCAACATCGTCAAGCCAGTCCATCACAGAGTCAAGATCGACAAGAACAGACTCTCTCCACGTTTTGCAGGGCTCAAGTACGAGAAGAATGATATCAGATCACCAACATACAGACCAGTTGCCACATACCAGGATCGTACGGCCGAGTACTACGAGAACACCGTCAAGCCAGATCTTCTCCTCATCAACGCTCACAACATCCAGAAGACACAGCTGGGAAACAAGCGCAGACAGTGGGATGGAACATCGCCCTTCCACATCAACAGATCATCAAGAAAACCAGCTGGTTCTGCCTCAGAAACTCCAGACGTGAAGCCTCTCGACACCAAGTCCATTCCACAGATCGAGGCCGTCCACATCAACTGTTACGTCGAGCAGGCCAAGGACAACTCCAACCACGCTCTTTCTGCACTTGTTCAGCTCCAGCAGATCACTGGTGTCAAGCCTTCTCCTATCTACTCCAAGACCAACGTTCTTCACTGGAGAGTCCGTGCTGGATACCAGATGGGTGCTCGCACAACGCTGAAGGGCCGCCCAATGCACCAGTTCCTCACAACGCTCACGGAGATGGTGTTCCCAAGAATCAGAGAGTACAGAGGTATCTCCAACAAGTCTGGTGACAAGCTCGGAAACATCCAGTTTGGTTTGAGACCAGAGGATGTCAGATTCTTCCCTGAAATCCAGGCCAACCAGGATCTCTGGCCAAGAACTTTCGGATTCCACGTCAACGTTGTGACTACTGCCCAGACCGATGCCGAGGCCAGAACACTCATGAGTGCTTTTGGCTTCCCATTCTACGGATCTGAGAGAGGAACCACGGCAGAGAACACCGAGTACTGAGTATTGTAATGAGGGGATATGAGGATGGGGATGAAGGTGAAAAGCAAAAACAAAGTCATGACCGCTCTTAGCACATTAACGACTGTACATAACTTACAAGCAATTTACATATGAGCTTCCTTATATGGATGAATTAGTTATTCGTCTGCTCATTGGCGGCCAATGGGTGTTGTTTGGCCTCAAGGGCTCTCCGGAGATGAGCCTGAGCGCTATCTCCGAGCTATCTCCGAATGTCTGTCCCACGGGTTTTCGGTCGAAACCGCTCATCACTTGGACCAGAAACACACAGCACCAGTGAACTATTAAAGCCACATTAAGCTCAGACAATGTTTCCTCATCACTAGTACCTTCTATCCCCCATTCCTCGACCACAAATGTCTTTCACAGCCCTCAAAGAAACATCCAACATCGCCTTCGTCTTGGCCGTTGTCTTCAGCGTGCTCACTGTGCTCTTCACAGTGTTAGCAAGACCAGGAGTCTTACCAACCAACTACATCCTCGCTTTGGAAAATTTCAATCTGAACATATACACAGTCTTCTACCCAGCCCTCAAGGAGAGCGACTCCGTGCCAATGGGCATGACTCTCAACGACACGGGATTGAGCAACAGATACACCTTCAACACGGACAGATTCTGTTCAGTCGCAACCACCAACGGGCATTCACACTGTCACTTCACAGCAAAGAACCAGACATTCAACTTTGATGTAGAGGCAGCCTATGCCTACGAGACCCCAACGTTGGCTGGTGGCCTCATCAATGTCAACAGCACTGGTGTCACTTTGGGTCTCTCCGCCAGTGACCTCCACGACCTCAAGCGCTGGGCTTACAAGTATGCTGCTGCTTGGGATGTTAAGTTGGCTGTCTCAGCTAGTGTTTTGCTTATTGCTTTTGCTGCGATAGTGAAGTGCGTGGAAGGAACCTCCAGAGCCAAGTTGGTCTTCCGTTACATCCTTGTTGGGTTTGGGTTCCCTCTTATTGCCACATGCGGCTTTTATGGTCTTATCTCCACACAGATCATTGCCACTTCAAAGATTTTCAACATTATCAGCGCCCCACTCAAGATGTACCCTCTGTATTACGGAGTGAAGGCCACCAGAGGTGCTCAGCCTCTTGTTCTTGCCAGCTTTGCTATTGCCTTCTTGGTGCTTGCCTTGATCAGTACAGGCGTCTTGTTCATCTACCAAGAGCTTAAAAGGGAGCAAATTTCAAGTTCTGAGGACTCATCTACTGATGGATCTTCTAGTGGTAAGTCTATAGCCCACGAGAACCCATTCGCCGACAGTAATGTGGTTGACGCGGGGAAGGACACATTGCCATTCACCGAGAGATACGACTTGGGAGCCAAGAACCCATTCACCGAGGGCAACAACTCGTACGAGATGGTTGACTATCCGAAGAAGAATAGCACGACTACCAACATGAACTCGTCATCTCTGACAAAGTACAAGAACGCGGTGAAGGCACAGAGTGCTGACAAGCTGAGAAGATCGTCAAAGGTCACCGAGGAGGAGGCCATGAAGCGCATCGTTGTGTTTTGAGACTAGCCTGCTTTATGAGTATATTCTCGTTCATTTTAGTAAGTTCTTCGTAGTAGCTGACTGTACCATTAATGTATAACTGTCACGATCACACCATAGACGTCTCATGTGCCGGTGCTTCATCATCTGCAGCTTTCTTCAGCTTCTTCATTGCGATGATTTCACTCTCTTGAGGTGTTACTTTCTTTGGCATGAAGCGTTACTTTAAAGCCAGAAAGGAAATATTCGAATGAAATATTACAGGGAAGTCCTCGTTAAACCACACTATAGGCACGATGTAGAGAATCAGGGAGCCGATAATCACTCCAGTAGCAAACAAGAGAGCAGTCCACTCACTATGGCCAGTGACACTGATCCTGTATGCCCGCTTGTGAGAGCTGGAGCTGAGAGTATTCTCCAAGTCGTCTTTATCAATCACCCGATCAATTGCGGATGTTATTGTCAACAGGAAGGCAGAGACCCACAGGGGAGTGATCACAACTGCGAAACCAAACTAGGATACGAGCTCCGAGTCACGTTGGGCTTCTAGATCACCGCCACTGACTTTCGCTTTTGGTAAGATATATAGCTGGTGAATTAGCATCAGTAGAAGTGCAACTCCAATTAAGATGGCGGAGGTAATGAGCGCTTCCTTTGGGGCGGAAACCGTGTAGGCTGAGTGTTGATAAGAAGCACTGTACCAAGGGTCAGGAAATGTTACGTTCAATGGACTCTTTGCGTGCAGGGTCATATTTCCATTTGTGATCACGGATTGGGCGTAAGCACTCCTGATCTGCCAGTCTTGTGGGAAATTGGCCCCACTCAGCTCAACTTCCCTGAGACCTTCTTCGCCGGTCTTCTCATCCCAATACTGAAGAACAGCTCCTGTGCCCGCCAGAACAACTCGCCGTGGCATGGTTGACCAGTCAATGACCCATTCATCACTGATATTTCCTCCTGAGTTGATGATTAGGTAACTGAAGAGCCCGGAAGCATTGGCTCGGGTGTTGTCGATAGTGAGGAAGGGAACCTTGTGTGGCGGGGAGAACGTTGCCAGACCCAGAAACAAATAGATGACAGTTGTAAAAGCCGGAAGGAGCACGCTGGAGAGATAAATGTGCATATTCAGTGGGGCCAAACTCCAATTGACATGGGCATAATATGGAATAGAGAAAGTTTTGAATAAATGGCTTCTCTGGCGCACTTGACAGGTGAGCGGAAATAAGCGCTCCTGCCCCTTCTCACGCTGATTCCTCCGAGGACAACAACTGAAAAGAGGCTAGTATACACTTAACTCTAGACTCAGAGTCTGTAGAAGACATCTAATATTCTATCAATTGGTTATTAAATTACTCTATAGTCTATAAATATTCCCCAACCAAACATCAGTCATTGCTCAGTAGTCTTGCGACTCACCACCCTCATCAGACTCAGTGGCATTTCCACACTCTCTCCATCGGAGAACATATCACCCAGTGATTTAGCACTTGTCTCATCTCCCCTGATCCACGATCCCAAAGAGTACACCCTGCTTCTGAATCCATTGGACAATCCACTTCCTCTCGTATGCGTAGAGGCGTTGTCATCATGAAGCGCCACGGGTTCGTTCTCCGTGCCCAGCGAGTGGACACTCTCATCATCCTCATCAATAGCAGCAGGCAATGAGACACCGAGCAATTGTTGATACCCTCTTGCAGCCTCTGCAGCGTAGTCCGAGTACAGCGAGCGACTGAGGAAGCCATACTTGAACTCATTGACACCAACAAGCACACGGGTCAACTCCATCAGTTCCTCGAGGTATTGGATCACCTCCTCCGTGGCTGCGCTTGACGCGTTCCAGGACAGGAATCTCTCCTTGAGCACCTTATCCAGCGCACTCGTTCTCTTCCTGGTGAAGCTCATCACGATCTCTGAGTCCGAGTCCGAGTCTGAGGAGGAGGAAGTGCCCAATGGTCTGTGGTACTTGATCTGGATGAGTTCTGTGACCTTCTTCACGAGCCTCTTGTGTGCGATCCGCGAGGAGGGTAAGTACTGTGGAAGTGGAGTCTTGGTGTTCAGTGCGAATTGGACAGCCTTCATACTGTTGTTCATGGATGCCGTGAGCTGTCTTCTGTAAGGGTATGCCTCCTTGTTGAACTCCTCGATGATGGCGGACCCGTACGCTCTTCTCAGCTGGACAATGTTGTCGAGACGATCAAGGATCTCTCTGAGGATGAAAATGATCTCGTAGAAGATCTTCTCAATGTCGTCGTAGTTGCCCTTGAGTCGTGGCTCCTTCTTAGCACTGGATCTGTATGCGTCAGCACGAACAAGACAGGATTTGGTGGAGGAGGAGAGCTGTCTGAACTTGTCATAACGACGCTGGGACATGGATATCTGGAGCGACTCACCTTCAAGAGCAGCAGCGTAGAGAAGAAGCAGTTGTGACATGTTGCCGATAGAATGGACAACTTCCTTGATGAGCTCATCTCTGGCCTTGATTGGGAAGAAGACGACTTGACACAACAACGCCACAGCACCACCATAGATCATTGCCAAACATCTCTTGCCAAAGTTCTGAAGAATAGACCCACCAATCTCAGATGGAATCACAGTGGAAAGCAACACAATGTAGATCGAGATGATACCGATGATAGCAGCCTTGACGTACGGCGTTCCCAAGAAGAAGTAGAACCCAGGGATGGCACCAATGACAGTGACGACAACCTCGAGGTATGGATTTGTCTGATGGATAGCAGCAACGTAGGACAAGTAACCCCACGCAGCACCACTGATAACTCCGACACCTCTGAGGATGAACACGAAGAACGTGGACCCCATCTCCTGCTCCAGGACGAGGATACACACGAAGCCAATCCAGGTTCCGCGGATATCAACAAACCAATGACGAGCTTCGGGAACAAACATCGGGAATGTGGCGAGAGTGAGCCCGACTGCGCACTGGAGGCCGAATCTGATATGTGGCTTGTGTGCTTCGTAGAACCCGTATAGCGCGCTCGTATTGACAGCGGATTTGTTGGACTCGTGCTCTGTTTCATCTTCGAGAAAGACACGGGAAGAGGTATCACCGTTGAGAGTCGCCGTCTCGTTGATCAGGTCTGGGCGGTTGGCGTTGTACCATCCCTTCATTGCCTCTTTGCTTGACAAGAAGGAGACCCACACGCGTCTCCCGAGGAAGCCCTTGGCCTCTCTCTCCTTGCGATACTCGTGGATCAAATGGGCCTGCTTGAGCAGATGACACACGCTGTTGGCTGTTTCCTTGAAGTTCATGATGAAGGAGGACAAGAGGAACATCTCGTCGTTAGGGGAGAGATAGTCGGATGCATCCGTGGACATGTTCTTGAACTCTTCACGGAGCTGGATGTCGAGCTGCGCCATAGATCTCGCAAGCGAGTTCAACTGTTCTTCGAAGTCAACATCCACCAGTGCCATGTGCGAGCCTGGAAGACTCACATCGTACGAGTGGGCAATCGTGTGTGTGATGGTCTTCATGGCTTCAGAGATCTGGTCACGCAGCGTGATGATCGGGGTTGCGGTTCGTAGTAGAGAGTTGCGCAGTTCTCCTTCTGTAGTGAGCTCAAGTTGGCACGCATTGATCAGTGCGTTAGTGTATGACAGCTGGTTCTTAATGATGTCAATCGTGGGCTTCAACTGTCCTGGTGACATGTATGAGTAGGAGATCTCGTAGGTGCACTCTTGGAGAACAGCCTGTGTTGAGTTCAGCTTTGATCTGAGAGTCTCTTTCTTCTTGAAGATCGGAGCCAATGCTGCTGGATCCGGATTAACAAAGAAGTCCACCGACGAGCTGATTGTGGTCTGTAACTCATTCAAAGTCTGTAAGATGGAAGTACCGAGATACGACGATCCAAACTCTGGGAAGACGAGCAAGTTGACAGCAAGCGAGATGGAAATTCCCAAGAAGAACGGCACAGTGAAGTTCTTCACTTCCTCAGCTGCTCCCACAACGAGGTCGTCAGTGAATGTGAAGTGCACGACCAAGAACAATGGGAACACGATGGAGAAGAACTTGTGTGTGATGCATCTCATCCAACCGTGGAAGAACAACATGAGTATGTGGAGCACGGCCAACCAGGCCAGTGCTGCTCGGAAGTTGTGGTAGTTGTACTTGAGCTGCTCGACGTCTGATAAGTCAGAGGCACAGATCTTCTGGGCAACAAAGCGGCCAAAGAGAGCGTATGCGTTACCCAGTAGCAACCCAGTGGAGTTGAAGAACACGCTCTCCAGCATCGTACCCAGTCGTCTTCCCGGATGAACCATCACGGAGATCAACGGGAGCATCGCAGGCTCTCCACCGAGATGCTTGAGGGTTGTGGGATTCAGACAGAGGATCAGGGCGATGGTGGAGTTAAGAGTTCCCTTGAAGATTCGCTGGCAGAGAACACGTGAAGGAGCCTTGGACTTGAGCCATTTGAGGGCTTCTTCACGGCTCCAAGTCCGTGGTGACAGGGCCATATTGTGGCCTGAACTCAGTGTGTTGGTGACAGTTTGAAAAAGAAGTGTTTAGGCGGGCGATGAGCAAAGAGATTCACTGCAGTTTTTGGGTGTCTGATGACTCGTCTCCATACTCATTGTGACTCGTGATGATTCTGGGCTTGAAAATAAATAAAAAAAAAAACTAAAAAAAAAGAAAAAAAAAGCTAGGCGGGCTCTTCTACCGCTCAAACATCAACCAAAAACATCAATTAAATCCTGAACAATCAATAAAAACAGCATACAAACCCCGAATTGATCCAGCCAATCACCCAGTTAACTCAGTTAATTCCAGAAATGAGCTCGCGCGACTTTGTAACGAACTCATGGGCGTACTCCTTTGTCATTCCCTTTGATGCAGCCAATAGGTTAGCCTTCTGGTCAACAGAAACACCAGACATCTCACCGAGCTGCTTATCAAAGAAAGCAGGAGCAAGTGCCTTTGCCCAAGCCTCAGGAGTAGGCGTGAACCAGCTCATTGTGTACTCGACCGCTTTGGAGAAGTATCCCTCACCGAGCAAGTTTGCTCTGATGTTCGTCTTCACCATTCCTGGATTGATGCCATAGATCTTGAGGTCCTTGTACTGTCCAGCAGCGTCAATCACGAGAGCCTCGTTGCCGGCAACGGTGGTCATGTGTGCAGTGAAGAAGTTGTAGTCCTTCTCCTGGTTGAGATCCTCAATCTTTCCAAGTCGGCCCTTGCCAGGGAATCCCAAGATGAACACCTTTGTGCCCTTCTTGAGTCTGGGAGCAAGCACATCCAGAATTCTCACCCTGTTGAGGTAACTCACCGCCATATCTCTCTCGAGTCCCTCGCTTGTCTCCTGTCTCTCCCTGGCGGCAAAGATACCAGTGGTGAACAAGACAATGTCAACACTTCCAGCAACGGCCGTGAGCTCCTTGGCCACCTTACCTGACTCTGCGATGGAGCTGAGGTCTGCCTTGACGAAATCAATGTTCTCCACGCCCTTATCTCTGAAAGTTTGGCCGACAACAGTCACCAGTGCTCCGTGGGAGGCAAACTCCTGGGAAAGAGAGCGGCCGAGGCCACCAGTACCACCAAACACGAGGACGCGGGTTCCCGTGATGTCTCCGAGCTTCTCGTTGTTGAATTGACCCATTTGTGCTTGTCTCTTGTCTCTTGTATAATTTTCGAGTTGTTTGGCGGGTTCTGCCCTTTCTGGCGGAAAGTGGCGGGTCTCTTGTCTTTTATACCCGTGACCCCGCACCACAGACCCTTCCAAGCTTGCTCACTGGACGGGCCACATATTGTTCTAGCTGCTCCATCACAGTCAGCCGCTGTTTGGCGGCTATTGGCATAGTAAGTTGTAACGAGGAGGTTTAGAGTCCAGAGGCCAAAAGAGAGAGACAAAGTTTCTGTATTGGGCTGGCCAGCCACGTTATTGAACCAATTATCAGCTTGCTGCATCAAGATGATCGAGGCCCAGGCTTTCAACGCTATCAAACGGCATATGGCGAGGGATATGATCCGTTGTCTTATCGTCTTCTGCACAACACAAGCATCTCATGAACAGTTCTAAAACTCTATTAAGTTACTACTAATAGGTCAGACCTAAACAAACCATCAATTAAACAAAGTTATCAAGTACCATACTTCAACGCAATCAAACAGACCCCGGCTTGGAGTAGTCATCCAAGGGAACAGACTCATCATACCCAGGAGGTTCCACCGTCTTCCCATTGAGCTCTTCTGGGCTGACAGACTCACTTCCTTGGTCTTGGGACGTAGAAGTCTGGGAGGAAGAGCCCTGTTTCAATCTGGTCCATCCATCGAACCTGAACAGGACGTAGTCCTGACACGAATAGGCGTAGTTGATGTCATACGAGCTCATCAAGAAGAAGATGTTGTATCCAGATGAAAGGATGCTTCCCCAGATTGTCACAATGGCGGAAAGTATTGTCGTTGTGGAGTGCTCAGAAGTCACCACGACGCCCAACTTAGCCCAATCGGCCACTGGGGCACCATCGTATTGGCCAATGATGAACATCCACATGGCGCCGTATGGTAGGAGGACTTGAATGAATGGCAGACCCTGGCCGATGTCGATTCCTTTGATAGCACAGTAGAGCTGGATGAGATGGATAGCGATTGCGAGGGAGAAGATCCATAGGAGAATGGTTGAGGGAGTTGAGGAGAACATGTAGTCATTGGCCAGATCAGTGGAGACATCACGGACGGACTCAATCTTGATATTACCATCTAGTAAGGATGGACTCTCAGTGTAGAACAGCTTTTGGAGGTCCAGTGGACTCTGATCAGCCTGCAATTGAGAGCATCTCGGTGGCTCCTCGTCTTCACAGCAGTACCAGCTTGCTCCCATGGCGTAGGACCCACAGAGTTCGGTGGAATTGAGACCCAGAAGCGTGTCTGTTATTCCATGGCGAACGAGAGGACGATTGAAAACAGTCCAAACATCCAAGTCTGTGATGTCAATGGTTACCAGAGCCGGGCCATGGGGTCTTGTGTACGAGTACAAGGAGAGGGAATAAAGGAGAAAGGCGGTGTTGTAGACGATCGGGAAGACAATTCCCAGCAGCTCTTGTGGGGGTCTGCGTGAGTAGATGATCATTGTTATGTGTTTGTTCACATTATAAGACCTCAATTGTCACTTGAATGGGCTTCTTTGCTGCTTTAAATTGTCGTTGAAGGGGGCGCGGACAAGATATTATTTTGTGACCGCAATCAAAGCTCCGGTTAACTCCGCCTCCCCCGGGCCCCTCCCCGCACAGGGAGCTCCGCCGCATTTTGACACAAACAAGGATACTCTTATCCTCTTATCAGTTCATTGAATAGTGGTCATACTTTTAGATTGTTACTATCTACAGTCTACAGTATGTAGGCTGTGAATGCTTTCTCAGCAACGTCTACGTGATACAATTAGAGGTGTTTAATTATCAACCGATATTGTATTCGAGGCAGTACGTACTCACAGAGAAGCAACTGGCTTTACTCATCCAAGTGGGATTGCTTCTCGTAGTGTAACCGAGTAGAGTTTGATCCCATGAGACTTTCTGCTTCAACATGTTTGTTGTCCAAACGCTGAGGAGTGGATGGGAACCACCGACGCCAGTTGAGTCCAATGGTGTACCTCTCCCGACGAGATACAAAGAACACAAAGTTGTAGATAACATCAAAGAGACACCCAAGGAACTGGAATTCAAAGGTTTGGAAGAAGGAACTGTTGTCATTTGACGTAGTCAGGATCCCCAGTGAGGTCCATACATCAACGGGACATGTGGTGTCTGGACAGAAGATGAGTACCATCATCGCCGTGTAGGGCAAGAGACAGGCCTGAAGGAACAGTGCAAACTTTGAGGTCTTCTTCCCAATGATATCAAAGTATACGAGGAGAAGTTGTGAGAACATGGTTGTGAGGGAGATCAAGGTGAGGATGATGGACACGATTGGAGTGAATGTTCTCTCGCTTGCCAACTCACTCGTAACATCTCGAACGGATCCAAGTTTGACCTTGCCATCAAGGAAAGTTGGACTCTGCTCGTAGAAGAGTCTCTGGAGGTCGAATGGGGACTGTGAGGGCTCGAGAGATACGCAACGTGGCGGAGTTTCGTCTTGACAACAATACCACCCAGCTCCGATGGCGTAGGACTCGCACAACTGGGTGTCACTGAGCATGAGAAGCTCATCTGAGATTGAGTGTCTGATCAGAGCACGATTGAACACTGTCGAGATGTCCATATTGGAGATATTAGTCGTGACGAGGGCCGCTCCATCTCTGATAGTGTGGCGATAGAGCGAGAAGCAGAAGTTGAGGAAGATGAGGTTCAGCACGAACGGGAGAATGTGTCCAGCCAGTCGAGAAGGCGGTCTGTGGGAGTAGATTATCATCTTGGAAGCACTTGGACGATTACAAGGAGCATCATGATGAAGATGGATACTCGTTGTGGGTTCCTGCTTACTTTTACAACAGTTGGAAACGGAAGGGGTCGAAATATCTTTTATCACCTCCCCCGCTCGGCTCAGGGCTCAGCCTTATCACATATCGGCAAGCCGTAGGAACACTGAGTACCAGTACCACTCACTTCACACTACTAGTCTGGATTGAAAGTTAACTTACTGATACATTTGTCATTCATGTTCTCGTTATAAAAAAGCACACAGAAGAAGCACGGCTGATTCATCCCGACTTCTCAACATCAGAGGTACATGCCTTATCCTGGCCCGTCCAGTAGTGAGGATGAAGAAGGACTGTATAACTTGTTGTATTTGCATTCTCTGTCTTCTGTTCTTCCCATCACTTAATCAAAGCAACAGCTTCCCTCTGCTCATCACGCTTCATAAGCTCATGGGCAACAATCTGCTCGGCTTTGTCCAAGCGAACACGGATCTCACCATCGTCGTCGAGTGCCACCTCTTCTGGGTTGATGTTCTTGAAGCAGGTCAGAATCAAGTATGCAGTCAAACCAATACACGTGATTGAGCCTAAGACGATAGTTCCAATCAACATATTCATGAAAGTTTTCAAGTTTGTAACATCAACGTCAAAGATGTATGGCATCACCTCCTCTGTGTCTTGGATCAAGTAGCTCTGTGCCCAGACATAACAGATCGGAGCAGCGATAACACCAATAACGGAGCAGATCCACATGAATCTCGTTGGGGAGAAAATCCAAGAACAAAGCGCCATGTGCAATGCGACCTTCTTGGGACGTAGCTCCCACACGATGAACCAAAGGGCTGAGACGATGACGAGACAGCCACCAACAATCAGAGCGATAAGGTCACTGTGGATAGTCTGGGAGTTGTGTGCTTGGTCATCAAAGTAGATAGCGGCACGGACATCATCGAGAGAAGTCACGTTGTAGGCGCCAACGGAGTCTGTGTTGAGGTATGGCTCATAGACGGTCATATATCCTTCAAAGTCATGGCAGTACTCCTCCTGGAAGGCATCGTTCTCGCCAAGTGAGCCACCACAGTACTTCGAGATGTAGAGTATGAAGGCATCTGGAAGTTGTGTGTCTGAGAAGGAGAGATCGTATGGATAGTTGTCGAGCGGAAGAGCATCGAGATACATCATCGTGGCGTTGATGTCTCTGTTATCGAGCATGATGATTGGACGCGTCAGTGCAACTCCTGCAATGATCGCTTGGATGACTCCAAGGAGAATGAAGAAGAATGGTGGTAGGAAGAGCCACTTCTGGCGGCCTGTAGCGAGTTCCTTCAGCGTGGGCTGGTGATTCATTCGGTTTGAGAGCTTCTCGGGAGCAGACATGTTGATTGCTTGGCTTGAGGGATCTCGGTCGTCGAGGCAGCTGTTGAGCCAAGGCCCCAAGTGAGAGATCTAGGAACCCTTAAATAATATCTCCCAGTGGTACCTGAACTGACAGTCACACGAACAAAGTTTCTCGCCGCTTCACGTGGGTTGAGAGCTGAGGAGGAGACATGTGTTCCAGTGACTCATGAGGGAGAGACTCCGCCTTCATTTCCAAACACGGTCAGTGCAATATCTTCCACGTTCTTCTCGAGACTCGAGATAGGGCATCGTCACAGCCTTCATCTTGTAACAGGGCCTTGAAAGTCCGATGCACATGTTGAAGCCAGGCACGTGCTACCCCAGCCAGAACACGCTTGAGGATAAGCAAATCGAACGAGTTCGCGATTCGCGAATTCCGCGAACTCGTTTGATGCCTCGGCAAAAGAGGCTGGCCCAACGTGTGCCCCGTACCGTTTCAAAGTTCGCGAAAGGTCATCACCGGGACAACGCCTGGTTGGCACATGTGCCAACAAAATCTCGTTCCAACAGCCTTCTCCTGTGCCAACACCCATCCACTTCCTTGCCACTGCTAAACGACCACATACTTAACATACCACCTCCCCACCATCCTCCTCTTTACCCATCACTCACCTCACCAGCACCAGAGAAGCCTCCCGATTCTCCCCAGCGCTTCCCGCCACCTGCCTTTCTCAGTTGCTCCCCGCTTCCTGTCACCACGTTCCACCATGTCCTTCCTCTTCAACTGGCTGGATCTGAGCACCATGGACATCCGGAGCCAAGTCAACGAGGCACTGGGGTCATTATCACTCTCACAGTTCCCACAGAGCGTCTCGCTCAAGACTTTACTCCTTGGACAGTCCTCCCCACGTTTTGAGGTGCTCGATATCATTGACCTCAACGAAGGCCGCTTCAAAGGGCTCTTCAAGTTCCAATACCAAGGAGAGATGAACGTGACACTGAACTCCGCCATTGAGATCAACGCCTTGAGACTTGTGGAGTTTGATTCTTTCACCAAGCCCCATTTCGTGCTGGCTGACAAGTCCACAGTCATGCCGGTTGACTTCAACCTTCGCAACGTTCGCATCGACGCCATTCTGACTGTTGTCTACAACGGAAAGAACATCACAGTCGTATTCAACGACGATCCAATCATTGATTTGGAGATTAATACCTCGATTGATGAACTCTTGGATGACGACCTGTTTGCCACAATGAAGGCCGACACGCTTGCTATGGCTACTGAGTTCCTGAAACAAGACCTTCCAGAGATCATCTCCCAGGCCAAGCTGTTCGATGAGGAGACTCAAGAGGTATTCAGACAGAACATGAAGTCTCCTGACACACATTCCAACAATGTTTCTTTCGATGAGGAGATTACTGCATTTGAGATGGACAACAACATCTTCAACACCCTTTCACTTCAACCTCAGGGCTTCCAAGATGTTGTCCAGAGAATCACTCTTTCTCAAGCTGAGTTCAAGCAACAAGAGCTCCCACCTCAGAGAGATATGGGCGTGAAGAAGAGAAGAGTTATCAAGATGGGAAAGACGTCTTCTCGTAAGGTTTCCAGCTCCACTGCACAAACCACGACTACTCATTCCACACCAAAGAAGCAATTAAGACCAACAACACCAGTCAAGCAAATCAGACCTGAGATCACATCACTTCCATTGGGATCGTCACAATCATCCTCACCAACCCTCGTTGAGTCCAGCTATGTCACCCATGACCTCTCCATTGAGGAGTACATCGCCAGTCATGAGACACTGGTGTTTGACCAGTCCGACAACACATTTGAGCTCGACGATCCATACGAGAATATCACACATCCAATGGACATTGTGCCAGAGTATGAGACCCAACTGAAGCATCTCATTCTGGAGACCAAGCTCCGCCCAAGAGGTGCCAGCTCGAACTACATGAAGTTTGGCGACTTCAAGGTCCACCAGCACACTCCGACAAGGGCAGAGAGCGATGTGATGACTTTCTGATGTTCATGATCTGATGATATACTGGATGTTGATTCTGCTTTACAGACATCTACACATGATGCCGATTACGATATCTTAATGACACTCTTACAAAGACCAAAAAGACTTACCAATGCATGCGTTTATGATTAGCACAGTAATAGTAGCGTAGTATTAGTATAGCACAAATAGTCCAAACAAATTTCGTAACATCATTAAAAAACATCCAGAAGGATCACTGAGCATCTTGTTCCTCCAAGAACTGCTTGTAGAACCCAACCTTCAACAAGATCTCATCCTCATCACAGCGCAGGTACTCCAACAACTTTGCATCAAACACGGCAAAGTCATGATCCTTCTCCATGAACTGTCCGAATGCATCGATGAACCTCTTCCACTGTCGAGCAGTCCAATTATCCGCGTCTCTCAACTCTTCATCCTTCTCAGGTGACGACAACGAGGGATACACCGCCTCACCCATCTTTCCCGGTGCCACAACACTTCCGTTCAAAAAATCCTCGGTGGTACGAATATCATCATCATCATCGTCATCATCATCATTGTCCAAGACATCGTGGTTCTCCTTATTGGCCTCATCGCTGAGGTCCGGGTAGATGTTGATAGTCTTCTGTTTCTTCGCCGACGTGTCAAAGAGCTCCTCAACTCGTCTCTTCGTTAAGACTGTGCTCTCGTCTTCAATCTCATTCATGTCGAGCGCCACCGTGAGCTCCGGGACGGGCTCGTCATCCGAGTCGAATTGATTCAGGTTAAATGGTGGCAACGAGGGAGAATGAGTGAGACGTCGAGGAGGCGAGCGTAAGGGTGAGTCAATCGAGGATTGTTGCTTCGTGTACTTCCGTGGATTCGTCAAGGAGGGGAAGACAGGTGGTGGTGGACGGCGTTCTGGGGATTTGGAGAGTGTTGGTTCTCTGACTTCGTGGCGGAGTGGAGAGGACACTTTTGTCATTGGAGATCTTTGCTCTGGTGACTGGTGCGTAGGGGGCTGGGCTGGAGACTTCTGGATCGGAGATCTCTGTACAGCAGATTTTTGCACAGGCGACTTCTGAGCCGCTGTTTTGGGTGAGACGGGCTTCGTAGGCTCCATAAGTGGTGCTTTCAAACCATCATTCGACTTTGGAGGCTTGATGAGCTCGTCAAACAGTGACTGCAGCAAGGCTTCTCGTGCAGCAATTCCTCGCGCCTCCTCCAACGATGTATAGACAGATGATGGATTCGTCGATGGAGTTGGAACTTTGTCAGCATGTTGAGGAGCACCTGTAGCTGGAGAAGTCTTAGACTTTGTGATGGTCTTGGAGTTCTGCGTAGTGGCCTCCGCTGGAGTGGAGTGTGTACTCATGTCTTCTGCGGCTTTCTCCAGATCAGGATACAGCGACGCAGATGGGAGTGCTCTTGGTGTTGCAGTCTTGGACTTTGGCTTTGGATTTGTCTTTGGTGTGGCCTTCTTTGATGATTTGCGAGACTGTACCGGTGACTTGGATGTCTGTTTTCCTGCAGAGGAAACAGATAGGTTCTCCTGGGGGTAGATGTGTTTCTCTGGACTAAGCAAATCACTTGGGATCTCACTGAGTAGCGTGTCGTTGGAGCCGAGGTGATGGTCGTCTTCGAAGTCCACATCAGGTAGGTTTGTCGGTGGAAGAGAAAGCTTATTGGAATCACGTACCAAAGAGAAGGACTTGAGTGGAGCAGTGATGGTCTTCGTTGGTGAATCTTTCTTCGAGTTCTTGCTGCTGACAACCTTGGGCGTTCCTTTTCTCATTGGCTCCTTTGGCGAGTCCTTCAACGGCATATTAAACGTCGTGCTGTCCTTCTCGTCTTCGCTTTCTGGATCCACAGTGGTGTTCTTTCTGCTTCTTCCATGAAAGGTGCTGTCGTCGTCATCCTCCGAGTTGGTCTGGTATCGTCTCAGAGTCTTCACAGGCGACGTGACGATGTTGGAATCGTTGTGACCCAGTCCTCTTCCAAATCTCCCCGGAGTAGTCCTTCTTGATGACGAACGAGTCAACCGCCGTATCGACGAAGGAAGGTCGTCGCCTGTGTTTCTCTTGCTCGGTGTGAGCTTGTTGAGCGTGGCATTGCGTTCGTAGCGCTGGAGATTCTCGTCGAGCTCCCGCCTGATTTCTTTGCTGCTCATTGTCTCAATGGGTGTTATATGATGCTCACGATGAACAAACTGAACAGCTAGTGACAACCCGCCGATGCCGTTGTCCTGGTTGTTTTTGTTGTTGATGTTTACGCGTCAGCTTCCAAAGTCTGTTGAAGTCCGCGCGCGCGGAGGTTTCGCGAAAATGTCCGAATACGGAAATATTCGCTATCCGCCAAAATTTTTGGAGTAGTTCATGTGGCAGCGATGAGCTCTCTTCTCTAGCTCGACACCTCTGCTAGATCAAGGTCTTGAGTTCCCTTAATACAATCATGTCCATCGTTATCGATTCCACAGACTTTGTTGAAGCGCCAGAGGGCGTCAACTCCCTCAAGTTCCCAAACGAGAAGCAGCAGGCCAACTTTGAGCTCGGAGTCTCCATGATCATTCACTCATGGCAGATCCTGGAGGTTGCCGTTGCGAACCAATGGGGTGGACCACAGTCCGAGGAGAAGCGTGATTGGATCACGGCTATTGTTGTTGAGTTGTTCAACGAGAAGGTTGTGGATGTTGAGCTCGTTGAGGAGACGATATTGAACGCAATGGCTGATGAGTTTGATGTTCATGTTGAAGATGACTCTTCTCTTCCTATCGCTGACAAGGTCATAAAGTGCTACAGACAGTGTGCTGAGAACGACTTCACGCAGGTCCGTCAGATGTTCGATGCTTGGAACCAGAAACAGGCTGAGAGAACACAGAGAGCTCAACAGTTGAGAGTGACAGTGCAGGATGATCCAGAGAACCCAGATGCTTCTGACGATGAAGAGTCTGAAGATGAGCACGATCACCATCACGAGGAAGTTCCACAGTTGACGGAAGAGGATGTTGAGATGGGCGATGCTGAACCACAGGGCCCTATCATTGATGATGATGGCTTTGAGCTTGTCCAGAAGAAGGGCAGAAGAAGACATTGAATACTACCCGGCTGCCCTTTCAAGAAACGAGGCTCAGTGATGTTTGCATAATCCCATAATGACCATTTGTTTAGATGACTTTACACTAAAATTCTTTGTTGCAGAAGTTATGAGTCGTAATGTATCGTTGGGGTATGCATCAGCCGCTGATTGTGGGGTCTGTTGGATGTTGGGTGCGCGCTCCTTCACACCACGTTTCAACTACAAATCCAATGATGGGGTATGAATCAATAATATTAAGCGTTGTATAATAAATCACCGTCGTTTTTCTGTTTCCTGAGTTGATAAAAGGGGGCTGATGTCGGCGATATAAGCAGAACGTAAACCAGATTAGAGGATCATTCGATGGAAAATGGTAGTCAAGACAGACCACGATGCAAAGGGTCGTAAAAATAAAGAGGGTGTGGCCACAATGTCAGCTTCTTCATTGTGTGTTCTCGTATGTTGTTTTTCCTGTTATTGTTGATGATGGTAGCGGGGCTGTTCAGAAGATGGAGATTCTCAAACGGTCAAACACTGGCAGCTTTGGAACAACACCAACCAAACAGAAGATGAGATTGATGATGAACAGCTGGAGCTCATAGTGACAGTAGTGCGTAGTACAAAGGAACAAGCCAATAGGAACACCCACGAGGAACTTCTTGGAAGGCGTGTAGAAGTCACCCTCGTCGAGCTGTTCCCACATTGTGAGATTGTCGTAGGCACCAGAGTTGAAGTCGAACGGAATGCCCTTCACCAGGTGGAACATGATGTATGAGCCAATGACATAGGTGGCGTTCGTGAGTGTCCAGGAGATCTCGTTGCTGATGCCTGGCACCAGGTTGTAGAACATCTTGAGGAAGAGAATGATGACAATGTGGATGACCCAGGCGCCCTTGGAGTGGACCCAGTTGGCGTTGAGGTTTGGCTCTGTCTCCTGGTCAATCTTCTCCTCGAAAGTCTCCTCCTCAACATGGGAGATGATGGAGGACGAGCGGCGACGGTGTGTGACTCCAGCGGAACTTGGAGAGAGAGAGCCTGGGGAAGGGTCTGCTGGTTGGGAGACTGACATTGTTGTGTTTGTGTGGTGTATGAGTGTGTGGTGTGACGCCTGGGGCGACAGAGGTGTTGAGTTATACGTGTCTGCGGATAGGGGCGATGGGCTTCGCTGGTCTTATGTCTGTTGAACAGGGGCCAGAGATAGGGGTATCGATCGATGTGTGCTCTTCGCGTTCGATTAGGAGAAGTGGCAAAGTGGCGATGGCCTAAACGAAACGAGACGCGTAAAGGTGACGTGTGCAGAAGTGGCGGGAACGAGGCTGCTGCTGCGGGGAGTTGGGGGTTGCTGTCAGGGCTGGGATCTTTGTGTGGAACGTGTCCCGGTGCTGTGCTGTGGTATTTGCTGTGGCCGTTGTGCTGTCCAGTTGCTGCTGTATGGAGCTGAAATGGGGAGAGATCATCACCTTCGCCTCCTTTTTCCGCGAGTTCCGGCGCCCCCGGATATTGCCTAATCCGGGTACTTCCGTATTCGGCTGTTTTGCATAGCGGCCGCCGGCCGGAACTAAATAATGTTTGGCCCGGAATTGAAAGCTGAGCCAGTGAGCTGCCACCAAACTCATGAGCTGAGCCGCCAGCAAGTCACCTTCTCCGCCACGTCCACAGCGCTAGGCGGCCTCAATCAGTGCCCAAGAACAGACGAACACTCATCCACCATAGACCCGCCCATTGAGCACGAACCGCCATGTCTGTCCAAGAGAACTCGGAGAAAATCGGCGCTGCCTTGCGAGCCATGAACAAGGCTCCAGGAGCCCAGCCAGAGCGGGACTACACAGTGCGCAAAGACGGCAGCAGGACCGTCTCAACGCTCGAGAGAATCAACAAGAACGTGGAGCCGATTGCCTCCAAAAAGCCGTCCGATGAGGAGCTCTTTGATGCTGCGACGGGACTCCCAAACTTGACATTCCTCAGAGATCACTTGTACAGAGAGGGCCGTCTCCACGAGCACCAGGTCCTCAAGATCTTGTCAATGGGCGCAGAAGTAATGCGCAAGGAGCCAAACTTACTTCGTGTTCCAGCCCCAGTCACAGTCTGTGGTGATATCCATGGCCAGTACCACGATTTGATCAAGCTCTTCGAAGTTGGTGGCGATCCCGCGGATACTTCATATCTCTTCCTTGGTGACTACGTTGACAGAGGCTCCTTCTCCATTGAGTGTGTTCTCTACATGTGGTCTCTCAAGTGCCACTACCCAGATACATTCTTCCTTCTCAGAGGCAACCACGAGTGCAAACATCTCACAGAATACTTCACCTTCAAGATGGAATGTCTCCACAAGTACTCATCCAGAGTGTACGTTGCCGCATGCGAGGCCTTCAACTGCCTTCCACTTGCAGCCTTGATGAACAACCAGTACTTCTGCTGTCATGGAGGTATCTCACCGGAACTCCACACACCAGAGGATGTCAACAGCTTTGATCGTTTCAGGGAGCCACCAACGCGCGGTCTCATGTGTGACATCTTGTGGTCTGACCCAGTTGAAGACTACGATGAGGGCGATCATGACACAAAATTCATCCCAAACACAGTGAGAGGCTGCTCATACGCATTCACATACAAAGCTGTCTCTGAGTTCCTCCAACGCAACAACTTGCTCTCTGTCATCCGTGCCCATGAAGCCCAAGACGCCGGCTACAGAATGTACAAGCGTTCCAAGGAGACTGGCTTCCCAACTCTTCTCACAATGTTCTCAGCACCAAACTACCTCGACACATACAAGAACAAGGCTGCAGTGCTGAAGTACGGCAACAACGTTATGAACATCCGCCAGTTCAACTACACTCCACATCCATACTGGCTTCCAAACTTCATGGACGTCTTCTCTTGGTCACTGCCATTCGTTGGCGAGAAGGTCACAGATATCCTGGTTGCAGTCCTCAACATTTGTACAGAGGAGGAGCTTGAGGAGGAGACACCAATCAACGCGGACACAGTGCAGAGCATCAGTGCGACTGCCTCTGCTTCTTCTGATAACGACGTTGAGATGAGAGACGGCACACCAGACTCAGAGTCCGATGAGACTGCTGCCACAAGAAGAGCCCTCCGCAACAAGATCCTGGCGATTGGCCGTGTTTCGAGAATGTTCTCTGTTCTGAGAGAGGAAGCGGAGAACGTGGAGAAGCTTCGTTCTTATGCGGGAGGCGTCTTGCCCCGCGGTGCTCTGTTGGGAGGTTCTGAGGAGATCCGTCGTTCCATCTCAGGATTTGAAGAGGCGAGAAAGGCTGACTTGGTGAATGAACACATGCCTCCAATGCCCAATGAGCTCCAGAAACAGGAGATCGAGAGAGAAGAGGCGCTGAAGAAGCAGATTGATGAAGAGGTGTCGCATGATCCAAGAATCCAGAAGTTGGCAAGACAGTACTCTGCCTCAAGCATCAAGTCCAAGAAGTAATGTTGATACACGGTTGTATGAGGCATGTCTATACACTTTGAGCACTTTTATCATCCACGATGACAATTTGATGAACATGAGTAACCGTAGCATTGGCTTGAAGAGGAAGCCCGAGGCGTTTGGAGCTCGAGTACAACGATGGGCCATAGCTCGTACGAGTTTTCTATCTTCTGTGTGTGCTACTAACTTGCTCACAAGGACCAAAAGTGGAAGGAGGAGCCTCTGTCGCCTGTTGTCAATTGAGAGGGAGGGAGTACCGCCTATAGCCCGTGAGACTGTGCGATGAGAGAAACGTGGGGAGAGACAGAGAGACGCGTTAAAGATCCAATGACGCGTCTTTGTCGGGGAAAACGCGCTCTTTGAAGGAAAAGTATCCCCATGCTGTGATCTTCCTGTTTGCACTTGTGTATGTGTCATAAAAGGGACCCTGTCACATGCGTATACCTCCGCTATTGTCTTCCCCCGCGCACTGTCCTTCTGCTTTGGGAAGCTCCAAGCCGGTGGAAGCCTGAGGAGAAAAGAAAAAGAAACGCGCCCGCTAAAAACTTTTACCCCGTCCCGCGAAATCCCGGGGGAAATTCTGGGGCCTTCTTCAAGTACTTAAACAACAGTCTCTGCTAGGCAAAATTTTCACTATTTGGGCTAAACATCGCTTGGATCAGCGTCCCAGACTTCGTTTCCCCACTCGTCTCAACTCTGACGCATCTGTCACTCTTTACGACCACATTCGCTGCACCGTCCATTGTTCTGCAAGTGAACGAGCTTTACGGGATCACCAACAAGTTAAAACTCTTTCAACTTCTGCTTCTCTCAAAATGTCAGAAACCCCTGCAGCCAATATCCTCGGAACCATTGGCACAGTATGCTGGTGCATCCAGCTGATCCCACAGATCATCCACAACTACAGACGCAAAGACTGCACTGGTCTTCAACCGATCATGCTCTTCCTTTGGTGCGCATCTGGTGTTCCCTTCTCCATCTACTTCGTCTCCAGACGCTCCAGTATTCCAATTCAGATCCAGCCACAACTTTTCACCACATTCTGCGCCATCGCATGGGCACAGTCTCTGTACTATCCGCCTGTGCAGAAGTCTAAGAAGCAACAGATTGGACTCGTGGGCACCTTCCTCATTGTTGGTATCGCCCTTGAGGCAGGTTTCATCATTCCTTGCAGAAATGCATACGACAAGGGAGTCATGTGGCCATCACTCATCTTTGGTATCATTGCCTCTATCCTCCTCGCAGTGGGATTGATCCCGCCATACTTCGAATTGGCAAAGAGACAAGGTGAAGTTGTTGGAATCAATTTTGTCTTCTTGTCACTTGACTTCTCCGGTGCGTTCTTCTCCATCTTATCGCTTGCATTCGCTAAGGAGTTCGATATCATGGGTGCCATCCTGTATGCCATCGTTGCTGCTATGGAGCTTGGAATCTTTGCATCGCACTTCATCTGGTGGTTGAGAATCGGAAGACACAAGAAGAAGGAGAACCGCGATGAGGAGGAGAAGGATAGGCTGGAAGCCGCATCATCAACCGTTTCACAGGACCTTGAGATTACCAGAACCCACATCGATAATGAGAAGAAGGAGCACGCAGATACCACTTTGCTCTCGACAAGTGAGACTAACGACTTGGTCAATGTCAAGACTGTCGCTGTCACGCCTTCAACTGCTTGAGTATACCCACATTTCTTGCATTTCATTTTTGCATCTTTGTTATGACCCTTATGATCCTATTTAATATTCATATACCCCTTCTGTACTACTATCCTGATCTAGTTGTAGAAGATTGTTTGCGATGTTGAGAGTGCTTCAGACCCTATACTAACGCGCCCACGGAACGACGGAATACGATTGTGACACAGATATCGTCCGGTTGAGCTCGAAGAGCCACCACAACTGAGGAATAGACATTATATGCTCCAAACAATTGCTGAAAACAACAACAAACGCGTTAATTATCCGAATTGGCACCCCAAAGTTTAATTTGGCCAGACCTTCGAAACGCGGTAGGGGCAACATGTTTGACAGGCACATTTCGCGAGCTCGTCTGAAACCAAAACAAACGGCCAGCCTCAACAGATTCAGCCTCCTGTTTCCCTCTTCTTACGCCACCAAAAGTTCCAACTTCAGTCACTCCTTACTCTCGCCAGGCCTTCAAACGACTTAATATCTCCACAGCTCTTTCCAGCTGCAGTCACTCCTTCTATTCACTCTTTTTTTTATCGTCGTCTGAGCCTTCCTGGTTCTTGGTCAACGCCTCCTTTCGCCTTTCGCCCCCTCCTTTGAGTAACACACCGAACACATAGAACTGGTTATGAATATGGATGATACCACACTGACACAGCTCCTAGAGCTTGAAACCAAGTTCTCCGAGGCCCAAATCATGCTTGGGGCCGAATCGCAGACACAGCTCCTCATGTCACATCTTGAGATCCTCTCAGCCCAACTCTCCACTGGCGCAGATCTTACACTCGATGAAGTTAAGGAAATTCTCCAGCAAACGGGATCATTCAACTTGGCACTGAGCTGCTCCACGTGCCACCAATCACTCTTCGAAGACGATGAATGTGCCCAGAACGGAACTTTGAAAGAAGATCTTGAGCCTTGTTGTCACAAGATGCTATCCACATACAGCTCTTGCTCTGATCTTGAGATTGCTTTCTGGTGGTTCTGTCTTCACTCTCCAACCAACTGCATTCTCACGATTCCAAACTACACCAGATTCATGCTGACGAACGGCGTGCCACCGGCACTCAGAGACAGACTGTGGGGTGTTCTAACACAATCTGCTGATGCAAAGGGAAATGTCGATGATTACATGAAGACACTTTATGAATCTCTGAACACGGATCTGTGTCCTGATATTGGTATCATCTTCAAAGATGTGAGTCGCACTTTCCCAGAGCTGTCAATGTTCAACGAGTATGAAACCAAGGTGAAGTTCGAAAGAATTTTGAACGCATACAGCATCTTTGACTCGGATATGGGATACTGTCAAGGTCTTCAGTTCATCGTGGCGCCACTTCTGCTCCATTTCAAGCATGAGCTCAAGACTTTCAACGCATTGGTCAGACTCTTTGAGATGAACAAGCTCAGAACCATCTATGACAACGAGATGTCCGGACTCAACCTTTGGTTCTACCAGTTTGAACAGATCTTTTCACAGGAACTTCCAGAGCTGCACTCACACTTTTCTGAGCTCAATATTGATATGAAGCTGTTTCTATCCCAGTGGTTCCTCTCATTCTACTCCATAACTATCCCATTCAACTTTCTTGTGAGAATGTTTGACATTGCATTGTTTGAAGGTGTCAAGGAAACTCTTCTGCGTGTCGGTATCGTCATTTTGTCACACAACTCAAAGCTTCTATCGAGTATCGACGAGCCAGAGCTCATTTATCAACACCTGCTCTCTGAGAACTGTTGGGGAGTCTTTCAAAACGATGTTGACAGTTTTATCAACTCTGTGACCCAACTCAACGTCACAAACTTCACAACAGAACACCTCCAAGAACTCGAGAAGAGACACAAACAAACAGACAAGACAAACACATCGAACGAGTCTGTCTTCAAGCAGTTCTTCTCCAACTTCAAGTCCACGGCAGAGTCCGTCCTTTCGGGACCAGCTTCATCATCCTCGGACTCCCATTCACAGAAGCAGAGCCTCTTCTCCAACGCGAACAGCTCTCACTTCTCACTGAACGAGGACTATGAGCTCGTGGAGAATCTCTACAAGCTTTGTCTGGAGAAGGGAATCAATGATCCACTGCTGGACAAGGTGAAGGAGAGATTGTACGCAGAACAAACGGCATGAATGGCCACTCTGGCCAGTTTTTTTAGGGGAACGGTTATTGGGAATTACCACAACACAGGAATCATGAATAGCATATCAATTACGTTTAAATTGCTTGAATGTAGAAGGAACTGCTCGAAAGAGCCGAGGAGTGGAGGTAGTGTTGCCCCGTGCCAGAAACTTCGCGCTATGTGAATGTCCATGAGCCTGCTCTTTCTGTTCTTCTTCCTCCTCTTATCTCAAGACACATATAGGAGAAAAGGAAGAAACAAGCAGTTCATAATGTCCAGTTTGAATGTGGATGTCATTCTGGGGGGTTTGTTTATGCCTCCGGTCTGGGGTTCAGTACTACTCGTCACATTGTAAGTCTTATCACGGCTGGCAGAACAAGGAACAGAAGACTAACAACACGAGCAGATACACAGCACCAGTATGGATTGGGCGAGCGGTGGTGATTTGGACTGCTTTGTCAATGGCAATGTCATATCTTAACACCAAGTACAAACAACGTGGGCAGTGGGAGCAGCTAAGTGAGAAGGACACAGCAGTGATCACAGGAGGATCGAACGGGCTTGGGCTCGAGATTACCAAACTGCTGCGCCAGCGCAGAGTGAAATGTGTGATTTTGGATAAAGAGGAAATCTCAGATCATCTTCTCGAAACTTCGGTGGAGTACTACCAATGTGACCTCGCTGATGAGGAGCAAGTCATGTCCACCATCAACAAGATCAAGTCGCGGAACACTCCAACGATTCTCATCAACAACGCAGCTGCACGTCACTCTGAAGGAATCAAGCATCTCTCAGTGTCGAAAATGATAAACATCATGTCCGTGAACACACTTGCTCCGGCAATTTTGATGAAGGAGCTTCTTGGATCAAACTCACGGCTCTACGTTGTCAACATCTCTTCGGTTCTGGGAGTCGCAAGCCCGGCAAACTTATCATTCTATTCCGCCAGCAAAGCAGCCCTGACCTCTCTTCATGAGTCAATATCACATGAATTTTCCAAGCAGTTGAACAAGAGATTTCTTCTGGTTGCCCCTGGACAACTCGACACACGGATGTTCAAAGATGTCAAACCTCCGAAGCAGTTTTTGGCACCAGTCATCCATGCAAGGACTCTTGCTCAAGACATCGTGAGGCACATCGATTCCGGTGAAAGAGGAACAATTCACGGACAGGTGTACACTTACTTCATACCATTGCTGAAAATGCTACCATACGGACTGAATGAGTTTGCCCGGTGGTACAGCGAGATGGATGAGAGTGTTGTCGATGAGGAAGAAGATTGAGTATTGAGCAGAACGAACAGCAAGGACACTCTAAAGATGATACAGTATCCACTGCTCTTCTTATAAACTCATGGTAATATATCAGATCAATATCAAGATCTATTTACTGGACTTGCATAATTTGTGGCCTTGCCAGTAGATCATGGCCACTAGTTCTCGATGCGATGGACCATTGATCTCTGTACTCAACACAGCGGCAGCTAAACTAAAAATGACGCTAGAACAAATTAGGTTTAGTTAATAGATAGTCAGTAAATCGTCATAACTCATTCAAAATATATATGCTGTGGAACCCCTGCAAATGCCCCCGAGAATGCAAAATCATACATCAAAGACTCCGGGCACGTTTCACTCTGCGCAATCACCTGTATCAATCACTTGCAACAATCAACAACCAATCACTTGTATCCCCGGCTTTGCCCAGAAGAAGACATCAGAACCAGTTTCTTGCGGCCCTTCTTCTTCTTTCCTCCTTGCCCATCACCAGCAAGAGCCACCTTGAGCATCTCCTCGGTGTTGAATGGGTCATCGATGTCATCCTCGCCCTCTTCAAGTGATGCCTTTGGTATCTTGGTACCCCACACGGTTGTAGTGTAGTCACCACCAGCATTCTCTTTCCCCTCTGGGGTGTCATCGTGGCCTTCAAGCTCCTCATCTCCCAGTGGATGCAGTTGGCCCTCGCCCAATGACGGCGTCAAATGCCCAAAGTTCTCTTGTGATGAAGACAAAAACTCATACGATCCCCATCCCTCGTTCTCCTGCATGTAGAACTCCTTCGTCTTGAGCTCCTGCTGGGTCTCATATGTCTTCTTGTCACGATCCTCACGTTTCAGCTTGGCAAGCAAACGGCGTCTTCTCTCGGAGAGCTCCTTGCTGAACAACTTGTACACCTCTGGAGGAAGCATGTTCTTCCAGTTCACCTCGATGAATGCAAACTCAGTGCCAATAGGAAGATGACCCATGTACTTGAATCTCTTGAGTGTTTGTTCGGTCACCATGTACCCATGACTCACATTGTCAACCTTCAGTAGTAGTGTGGATGGGAAGTTGGCGTATGAGCCATATGTTCCGAGTAGCACTTTCACGTCAAGTGGAGAGAGGAAATAACGTGTGGTGGAGTTGAATGCAGTCTGGTAGAAAAAGAAGCAGTTTGTGTCATCCAATCCGGAGTCATTCTTGGAGATGGAGAGGTTGTTCATGGATGTAACCAATGGGTTTGGCTCAGTGTATGTGTCCTTGAAGCTCTTCTTGAGGATACTCAAGTGCATATCAATCTCATCAACAGCCTTCTTTGCGTACTTTCCATCATCATTGTAGAGCAGTTTGTCTTCTTCATTCTGCTTGATGATTGCAGCCTTCTCAGTCTCGTAGCAATCAACGATGAACTTGAGTCCACCCTTCATGATTCTTGCGTATGGGTAGATCTCAGTGTCAGAGTACCATGGCATGTTGCCAATCTTCTGATGGTTTAAATTCAAAGAGTGTGGAATTGGCAAGATCGAGTCGTTTGGACGAGCCATCAACTTGAGAACAACATCTTGGCCGACCTTTGGCTCTTCAAATCTCCCATCTGTCGGATTCACCAACACTGGAATTGTTTCATCTGGTCTGACATACTGAGAGCAAAGTGGACATTCCTTGAGCTTCTTTGCAGTGTAATATTCTTTCGATGACTTCTTCTTATCCAGAGACTCAGAATCCAAGAAGCTGAGCAAACAAGTATGACAAAAGATGTGGCCACATGATATCATTCTTGGAGCAACAATCTCTTCACTGAGGCAAATTGGACAGTGATGGTTCTTTGGGACAATGACACGAAGAATCTGGTTCTTGTCGAGCAACAGATTTGGGTCCAACACTTGACCGTTGTAATCGTATCTGTAGTCAACAACAAATCTGTAGTTGGCATTCACAAACTCCCCACCAACAAGATGGATGCGGTCCTTGTTGCTCGATCTGCGTCTTCTTCTCGCAGTTCCATGGCCATGCCCTGTGTGCGTCTCTTCTTGTTCACGAGAAGGTAGAGAGAAGTCCAAGAGGTGGTTGATGGATATCTGGCCTCTTCTGGCTCTTGGAAAGTTGGCACCAGCAAGAATGTCCTCTTCGAGACGCAGCGAGAGCTCATCATCGTCATAAAAAGCTGAGTTCTTGCCTCCTGAGTACGAGCGTGGTTCACGTGGTCTCTGGCCCTTGCTGCCCTTCTTACCGGCAGGCCCGGTTCTGGCCTTTGGGTTGCTGGGTGCCGGGGCGAAGTGGGAGGAGAGGTTCTGCTGGGTCGACAAGTTCGCAGAGGAAGAGGATGCGGCGGAGGAGGTCTTCCCAGGGACAAAGGCGGCCGTGTTCGGGTTGAACTTCACGTTCTTGCCGGACTTGGACATCTCTAGCGGGTCTTTGGTGGGATGGGTAGCAGTTGTTGTTGTGAGTGGCGTCGCTGCAGAGGCACCAGTGGAAGCGCCTGTGCCGGCGTGAGTGGGTGGCAAGAGATGCGAGTGAGACACAGTCAGGAGGGTCCCGGTGAACTCGATGAGAGTCCTCGCAGATCCGAGTGTTGACGGTGTGGATAGAAGGCTTCTTCCAGGGCTTCCCCATCATGGCTCCACGGTCTTTGGCGTTTCTTTGCCGCGGTCGCTACATGTCAGAGATCAGGGCTCGTAACACACCCGCACATCACGGTGAAATTAAAAAAAAAAACGTGTTCACTGTGGACACGCGTTCAAAGAGCTCAGTACACGTCAACAAAACTCTTCCCAACGAGTCAGCTTCCTTCACGCGTACAGGACCGAGAAACCCAGCTGCTTAAAGCCTCAGCCATGTCATTTAAAACCTCCAATATCCACTCAGCAATGCATCTGCGCACCTCAACAGACGAGCGCCTTCCGATTGCTCTTGCCTCGCTCGGCTACGCTCAATCACACACTCTCGAAGATACACGGATTGCCATTGGCTATCTCATTGGAGCAGTATCTGCCGTCACATACTACTTGGAGAAGAAGTACTCGTTCCAGGATGCCCTTCCCTACACAAAACTCTTGCTGGCGGCCTACGCTTTACTCAGTGTTGCGGCGTGGGTGTTTGCCAAATTATTCGAGAAGAACACTGTCTATATCGGCTCGAAGAAGATGCAGAACAAGAAGACACAAAAACTTAGAGTTGAGGGCACACTTGACAAGTTCACGCCCGTGTATCAGCTCAAATTCATCACAACATCAGAGGAAGGCGCGTCTGTGACGAAGAGCTCTACTCTCAACTTTGAGCAGGTGTTTGATGTCTATGGCAACCTTCATGATGACCAGCTATCTGCCTGGATCAAGGATGTACTCATTGACGACACAAAGGAAAAGTAAGTGAGATCAGATTGAGGGATCCAGGCTAGCCGTCGTGGCTTTGTATCGTTGGCAACGAACGTGGGATCCCTCTTTGCAACATTGGGCTTGTGGGCCCGACACAAGTCGATACAACAACTTATCATGTTCTTTAATGTCACATCTTCTCATTTAAACCATAAAACACGCGTTTAGAGACAATACTGAGTGATGGTGGAGCCATCAGGGGAGCCCGCCCCTACAAAGTTTTCGAGTACGGGGCCGGGTTATATCCTAGTGACAAATGCAGTCTTAACACCATTGATTTGAGCCTTCTGCAAGTGCTTTCATGGACTAAATTAATCACCGCTGCAGTTGTGTGTCTCCAGCTGATAATATTTTGTGTGGTCTCGGGATCAGCCATAATCCTCATAGTATCCTGTATTTGGTGCGAAAGAATCGATCGAGCACCAACCCGGCTCCACACCACAACACCGCAAATTGCAATAAATTCAGTTATCTCGGGAAATAGAGGGTTTATGCGGAAAGTGCCCCAGATTTGGGGTTTTTAAGTGATTTCAATGATTAAAATGAATTTTTCAGGGCCAAAAACGGCCTCCTTTTCTGCAGCTAGCTGATTTGGGGCCAAAATGGCCTGTTTTGAGTGAACTGTTCAGTATAGATTACACCACCCCGTTTTTTGAAGAATTAGGGGTTTTACTGCTAAAAACTTTACTCTTTCCCGCTGGATTTGAGTTCCAGGAGAATTCTAGAGTCAAAATCATCGTAACTGTCAACAACAACGCGTCTCTACCTTGCTCAAATGGGCCTGACATATTTGTTAATTGATGATGACGGCAGCGGAACTCCGCGCTCTTGTTGATGATGAGAAAAAGTTAAACCCGGAATTGAGCTAGGCGGGCGTGCTGTTGTTCACTTTCGCCACTACGACAGCAATATCAGTCAACCTTCCAAGCTCAACCGAAACGGGATCTTCAACTACTCAGCCATGATGCATTCAAGAGCTCATATTGAGACGTTTGCGCCACGGCGGCAGAGCTGGAAGAGGTGCCTGCGTCGGGAAAGCCAGCGCGTCCAAGGGTGTTGGGCATCCAAGGTGCAAGGCCAGCATGAAGCCCCATTAAAAGAGCTCGATGGGCGTGTGGATCTTGAAGAGCATCTTCTTCTGACTCTCAGGGCTTAGAGCCGGCTCTGTTTCGGCGCTGGAAGGCCGAGATATCGACGCGCCTTTGTTGGGCCTCCTCCCCACCCACACGAGATCTACGGCAAAGGGCGCTGTGGGAAGGCCAGATCAGCAGGTACTGGAGATCGACATGGGACATGGGAATATGGGTATCAAAATGATCTCCTCGCGATTTCACGAAGAACCGTGGCCTCAGAAAGTCTCTCTGCGGCGTGGTTGGGGCTGGAGATATTTCGAGTTTGACCTTGGGCCACCTCCGTTTTTGTGGCAGAGCCCTTGCTGCGCCCCCCTGAGGGAAATGAAGGGGGGAATACTCAGAAACAGGTCAAGGAATAAAGATCTTGGAGACGCGTTTGGTATGAGAGAGCTTGTTTTTCGCCGACTGGATCTTTGGTGATGGGGCGCACGCCGTGGCGCGGAGGCAGAAGACAGGACGAGGACCTTGGAGAACAGGATGGGCTCCGGTTTTGTGTCACTTTTTCATGGATTGGTTAAAGTGTGGGACACGCTTGGAACATATACTTCCACTGGGGTTTCATTAAGCCATATCTTGTGAATGAACAGTGCTATTGAGGCCGCTCAACGTTCTGGGATGCTCTATTTTCTTCAAGGAGTTCAGATCTGGACTCAGAAGGGAGTGGTTTCTACCGAGTTTGTGGAGATACGAGAATACATTGCAGTCAAGGGTGCTGAATGTGAGCTCATTACATGAAAGGCGTGGTCGCTTCGTGGTGAAACAATGCTACCCACAGAATTGCCCACTGGTGGAACCCCGGTCGGGTGGTCTTGGGGCGCCTCTGTTGTCATGGTCCCAGAACATGACATTCTACGTGCCGCTCCACACTGGCCTTTCATATAATTGCCCACAGCTCCCAAATTTGTTAGGCAACATTGCAAAACTCGGTGTCCCCCATATAATTTGCATTCTGGAGAAGCTATACCGGGCTTGCCGCGGCGATCCCGCTACTGCGGGGCCAGAGCCCCAAATTGTATGTAGGGCCCTTTTCTGGACAATATCCGCCATAAGTCTCCCAAATGTGAGTATTATGGCATGGCTTCGGTCCTATGGTTTCCTAGGAGCGCATTCTACGATGTAGGGATGCCACCAGTACTGCTCCGTCAGTACTTCACTTGGTAGCCAGACCGAGGTTTTTTGTGAGCTCAACGGTCATTCCCACGCCCTTAGATCAGCGAATTCACAACTGGTGGCGCTGAGGATAACACACAATAAACTCCCGATCTAGGGGAATATTCAAAATGCATTGAGATAGCTGGGGCATTTGTTGTGGTGGAGTAACAAAGAGATCTGTGCCAATCGTTGTCCGCCGTCCCGAACCGCCCCGACTCCGCTGAAGAAATCCCGAGCCAGCGGAACGAACAAGAGTCACCGGTTCGACTCTGACAGGAGATGAGTTATTTTGTAATGTTCGCCAAAGTCCGTCAAGAAAGGGCAGGTCATTCTCTATCCGGCCTGGGTTTACCAATACGGAAATACGGACCCTAACATCACTGCTCCCAGGGGGCCGCACATACAGCTTCTGGCGGAGGTAGTGATTCTCGGCTCAGTATGGGCGCGGGAAACAGAATCTGTGTAAACCGGGCTGCGGTCCACACACTTCAGCCAGTGAAGAACTTAGCATCGGAATCGAATCTCCTGGAAAGGTCCCACCTTTGAGGAGAATACGGGGCCGATCCAAGGAGGCTGCCCATACAAAGTTGTGCGAGAGTAGGGTGAATTGTCGGCCGCGCCATAGTAATAGCGCCTAGTGTTTCTGGGCCAGGCGAGCACTCCACGGGCAGGGCACCTTCACAGGCATGCTCAGCAGCCCGAATATAGTCGATATCAATGTCATCTGGAGCTCTGCCATGCGCTGGGAAGATTCTGATTTTTTGCTCCAGAATGACAGACCTCCGTACTGAGGCGATGACGTCATAGCTGTTTAAATTGGGAATATTCGCCCAAAACACATCCAAATGAGCTGAAAGTAGGGGCGCTGTCTTCTTCCCGTTTGGGATTAGCCTATTGGGCTCTCACATCGCTGCTCCCAGAGGGCCGCACACCGCACATACAACTTTTGGCGGAGGTAGTGATTCTCGGCTCAGTATGGGGTGGTGAATCCGAGAAAAGCTATGTCTGTAGTCGGAGGTCGGAGAAGGTTAACATGATAGGATTCAAGTACCACACGTGTTCAATTAATACTGTATCGAGACCTCGGACCTTGCAACGATTTTCGCTTCAAACATGATCTAGGGTCTCGCGGATCCCTGCAGTGCTACTTGGCCGTCAATATTGGTAACTATACCCCAGCTAGAGTGGTGTAGCGTAGTTCTAGCAGTCCCTTGATATCATTTATCATCTTCAATTATACAAGTCATTTACTTCGCACGGAAGAGCACAACCTCTGACTGTTTGAAGTAGCGTCTTCCATCTTCATCAATGATCACAAGACTGAGGTAGTTCTTCACACTGAACAAGTTGGTCTTCGTCGTTGGTGTGAGTTCGTATCCGCCCAAGAACACTCTGATTGGGATGGTCTCCCCCTTGACCGGAGAGCCATCCATAATCTCATACCGAATAGTGCTGGAATCGCTCAACTGGTTTGGCTGTACCCCGCACGTCTCACGTGTGATGAGCGACACCTCCATATGTTTGATCTTCAGACGAGTGAGTAGGAAATAGATGCGTCCCACAACAACGTCTTTGAGGGAGTAGGTTGACTTGGAGTACTCGAACTCGATATGTAGACAGTTCTCAATGCCAATGTCCAGTTTGATGGACTTCTTCAGATCAGCTGGACTTGAGTACAAGTATACCCACAACTTCTTCGATCTCGTGATGTCGGCACCCTTCCTGAACACGGTGATTTTGACATAGTAGTTCACTTGGATGTTTTTACCCTTGTAGCTCTCGTACCTCTTCTCGACGTCTTTGAAATGGAAGGGATAGCTCTCGGAATGATCGAGCTCTGCGGGTGGTGCCAGGTCGTGGCTAAGACAGAGGAAGTCGTCTCTCTGTCCGTTGGCAATCTCGATAGATCCAAACAGTTGCGCCTTGATTCCTGTGTGCTCGACTCTCTTGCCGTCCTTGACTCGGACGGTAACGTTGCCCGCTATGCTCTCCCCATCCTCGTAAAGAGGAAGCTTGTCCTTCTTTCCCTGTGGAGACTTCACTTCCACCGTCTTGCGGGTATCCTCGCCCTCAAACCGTATCTCGAGGTCGATTGGAGACTTGAAGAAGAGCGACATTGCACTTTGTTGTGGTTGTTTGTTGACAGTTGTTGATGATGTTGTGTAAGCGTGGCTTGAACTGTGGGGGAGTGGGGCAATTGAGCGCGTTCCAGCGTTGTATTCAGTTCGATATCTGGTGGCTCAGCTGAGGATTAGGGTGACTTCTCTGATGTGGACCGTGAGCTCTCTGATGCTATGTGTTGTGTGTACTGCCTCGTTGTCGCCAGGTGTCTCTTCCCGTGGCAAGAAGCTCCGAGCCACGATTTTTATCGGACGAGCCGTGGTGTCTGGGTTTCGGTGGCTCGCCAGTTTTGACCAAAATGGCGTCTACGAGCTCGAGTTGTCACTTTCATTAAATTCCAGATTCCAGTTATCATTGATCAATTCACCGCCTAGTTGTGAGTCTTGGGGGCCGGGGCTGCCCGACAGGCAGGGGAGTGACCAGGTCGCGTGGCTTCTTACCTGCTGACGTCCTCTCCCAATGCCCATTACATCAAAGCTCAAACCAAGATAGAAGTCGCTTCCCATGGCAATGGAGCACGATCCACTAGAGTCCGCTCGGTGGTGCCCTGTGTTATGATCAGGGAGTGCGTGGTAGAGGCTAGGGCTGGAGAGCCAGAGCTATATATATATAGAGAGAGAGATAATAATATATATATATATCGAAAGAGGGTTACCCTGCCGAGAACAGGCGTAGTCGCGGCACCCTCGATGATGATACAGTGTAGCTTCGTGGCAAACACGGCAAAGAGCCTGCTCGGAACAACAACAGCGCCAGTATTTCAGCGGGTCAGACGTCTCAGTTCATCTTCCTGTGCCTGTCCTTCTCCCGGACCTCTCCCCGCTCTCCTTCCGCGTTCCGAACGAGGCTCATGCCATCAAAGACAGACGCCACACAGCCCACACTCGCACACATCACAGCAGTTCCCAGCACGCTCCAAAAGCTCTAAAAGCTCCAGATGCCGTCCCATCTGCCGCTGCTGCTGAACCCACTGCTCAATGCCCTCTTCAACAATCCTGATCCAGACAGGTCGCCGCTCAAGGAGGTGTATTCCCGGCTGGCGGCGAGCTGGGACCAGGGCACAGCCATCGTTGTACCCCCGCTCAGCGTCCTGCTCAACTACTACGACTTCACCACGGAGAACAGGTACTCTGATCTGTGCTACTCTGAGGAATTCCTTAAAGACCACATCATTGAGACCCGGGAGTTGCACGATGCCCGGCTCTTCGTCTCGCTGAGTGGCAAGGAGCTGCTTGTCAAGAGAGGCACGCTCTTCACGGGAAAGGGATTCAAGAAGTCACTCCAACTCAGCATCCTCAGGTGTGAGTTCTTCCAGAACTTCAACGACTACTTCCCCAAGGGCAGACAGTTTATGCTTATCTACGTGGATGCCCCATTGTTCGGTCAGCCCGTGAGGCTCCCCACCCTCAGCATCGTGGCCCCATCAAGCAACAACGTGGAGACCATTGTTATGCGGGAGAATGTCGAGGAAGCTGAAGATAAAAAGAAGCCATTACAAGAGATGTTTGCTCCAGAAGCAACTGATGAGCCTCCCGTGCGGTTTGAGCAGCTCATGAGAACATACCCGCTCATTTCCAGGAGCGTTGGTGAACAATACGAGTCTCTCTTCAGATCTTTCACAGTGAGAGAAGTGCCCGACAAAGATTCACTCATACAGACATTCCTCAAGGCCATTGAATCAGCATCTCATATCTTTCAGACCCTCAGCGATGACATTGTCTCCAACATCATTGACGCCATGCCACACCTCGATTTCAACGAGTGCGTCTACAACTACGTCGAGCTCAACGTGTACGACAAGCTCTGGCCCAAGCTGTGTGATCTCAATGGTGACTTTCTTCGTGATCGCTATGAAGAACTTGAGAATCTGAGCTTGAATCAGGTATCGTTGCCTGGGGCTGATAAGATGGACTGGAATTCGTACAGCATTCTAGAGAAGAGGGTGACCAAGGCTGTTGCAGAGTTCAGGAAAATGGAGCTCACTACTGATTCATCCTCCAAGATCAAGGTCTTTGTTGACACTATTTCAACTTTGTCTGATATTGAAGGAGTTGTTATTGACGCTGACACGCTTGTTGGACTGCTTCTCCTCGTCATTGTCCATTCCGGTGTCTCGAACTTGGAGAGCCACATGTACTACGTCCAGAACTTCACATTCCACAACATTGACATTGGTCTCACCGGATATGCTCTCTCCACTTTTGAAGGTGTTATCTACTACCTCCAGGACGAAGACAACTTGGACATCCTGAAGGAGTTCTCAAGAGCAAACAAAAGAGTCTTCTCATACATTGACGACAAGGAACTTCTCCAACTAAAGAAGCTTGCAGACCAGTACACCAAAGAGCCAGAATCACCACTCAAGGCCAGAACTCAATATGGCGACTCTTTGCTCATGCAGGCGATCCAATCCAACGACTACGACACATGGAAGCTACTCATTGACTACGAAGAGATTTTCCCACTCGAAGACATCCTCCACGATAGAAACATAAACGATACAAGTCTTTTGAATGCTGCTCTGAGTTGTGAGAACTTTGACATCATTGATGAGATCACGGAGATCTTGTTATCATCTTGCACGACGTTGGAACTCAAGGAGTACTTGAACATGAGTGATCAACATCAACGCACAGTGGGCCACTACCTCTTCCATTACAAAGAACTCATCCCGAAGATTGGTGCCTATATTGATTGGATGAAGAAGGACATCAACGGTCAGACGCCACTGTTTGCAATCTGCAGAAGCTACGACTGTGCCGACTACTCTGGTCTGATCGAAGTTGTCTTCTCCGTCGTGGATGAATGGTACAGCGCCAACAACTCCGAGTTCGACTACCAGGACCACATTGACAACAGGGGCAACACGCTACTCCATATCATGAACTCCAAGCTTGAGATGCTATTCAAGTACGACCGGCTCAACGTGAATGAGATGAACACGAAGGGATACACCCCGCTGATGATCTATGCCAAGTACAACCGTCTCGAGAACATCACGAAGATCGTCAAGCACCCATCGGTGGAGGTTGGCAAGACAGACCCGAATTTTTACACGTGCATGGACCTCGCGAAGAACCCACAGGTGTCGAGGGTGATTGAGAAGGTGTACCTCCAAGACAAGGTGGTCGCGTGCCAGGGGAAGCAGATTGGCGTGGCTAGGGTCAAGTTGGAGAATGGTGTTTGGAAGCTCTCCTTCAGAGGTTGTATCGATGGGAGGGAGTACGAGACCATGCATTCGTTCAGTGAGTTCAAGCAGTTGTTGGGGTTGATGCAGTTGGAGTTCCCGAATACGTTCTTGCCATTGGAGAAGACTTTGTCAAGATTTGGAATCGCTTTCAATATGGGTGGATTCATCAAGCTGAGACTCAATACACTCGTGGATCATCTGAATATTACTCTGCAGAGCTTCTTGTTGAACAAGCCGTTGTTGGAGTATGAGCTGTTGTGGGAGTTCTTGGTGCAGTCTGAATTCAACAAGGATGAATTGGTTCAAAGATCCAAACTCAAGATGCTGACCTACAAGCAGGACCTGTTGCATACCAATGGTGAAGTGGCGAATGGGAACGGGAAGAAGAAAGATGAAATGTTCCTCCAGCCTGAGGAGATCAGTGAGATCAACTTCTTCCTCAAGTTCTCGCTGAAGGAGCTGAACAAGTTAAGAGGACAGTATGATAAGTTGTTCAAGGTTGTGAACTTCCAGTCACGCAAAGAGGTTGAGCTCAAGGATGCGACTTTTTTGCTCACAGAGGAAGACTATGGCCATTGTGAAGAGCTTCAGTTCCTGGCTGGCGTCTTGAAGGACAAGTCCAAGGAGTTGGTATTTGACAACGAGTTGTGTGGTGCCATCTTGTATCTCTCCTCAGCAAGTGATGAGATCATTGATAAAGTGAACACGCTCATCAACTTCAAGATCTTCAGATGGTGGAAGCTCTATGGTGAGCTGATTGAGCTGAACAACAACTACAAGAAGTTCAAGGTTGTTGAGAACAAGAAGAAGAACATTGATCTCCAGCATCACGAGATTGAAGGGCTCGTTGAGGTGAACGAAGAAGGATTCGAGGACCTCACTACAAGCACGAGTTTCACAAACAACAACGTCAAAAAGACCAAGAAGCCCCAGCCATCGTTCCTCTCCAACTTCATCGAATCAAGAAGACACAAGTATGAAGCAAAGCTTCTCGAGAGCATGAGATCTGTGAAGAAGAGTCTAGTGGAGCTCAACAAGGACATCAAGTTCAACCACGAGACGATCGCCATGGAGATCAACAACTTCTTCAACTTCAAGACGGACTTCATGCTCATTGTGATGAAGAAGTATGTCAAGAAGCAGATTAGGGACCTCGGGTTCCAGAACATGATGCTGGGAAGGGGATTGAAGGACCTACGTGCATTACAAAAGTGACTGATCTATATTTATTCGAGAAGTACATGATGATTTATGACTATACAGACGGATATGATCTAGACAAAGGTGATGCCCTATAAGCTGAGGCGCTGAGGCCTAGAGGTCTCGAATCTCGATGCGTGGGGCAATAACGGCTCGGACGCGTGCTAACTCCGACGCCTTCCTACAGAACGTCAAACGGGCAATAAGCAATAAGCGGCAAATCCCCTTTGTTACAAGATTCCAGAAGCATTCACCGTGTGGTTTGGATGTCTGAATGTTCCTCCAGATGACGTTCTGCGCTTGTTCTGTTTGTATGGCTGCGGTTGTTCTCGACTCCGCAACAACGCGGAATTTTGGGGGCCACGAGGACTCCTTCAAAGACATCGAAGGAGAACATACCACAGACTCGTTTTTTGAGCTTTGGCTGGCCAGGTGGGATCAGGATTCAGGAAATGTATTTAAACAGATGAGCTTCCCTCCAGTTGGGGAGCAGGGTAGACTCTTCCCTCCCCATCAAGTCTCTCCTTTACAATGTTCACCCGCACTGTTCTCTTCTCCATTCTCTCCGTCCTCTCCACCTCCGTCACTGCTGAATTGCAGTCGATGTATGGCCAGTGTGGAGGTATCAACTGGTCTGGTGCAACTGAGTGTGTTTCCAGCGCCACTTGTGTCTCTCAGAATCCATACTACTACCAGTGCACTTACGCCGAGGACTCCATCACCACCACCACGGCTCCAGCAAACGGCACAGTCACCACCAAAGTCCACGTCACTTCGACTGTCTCCACTAGCAATGGCACCCAAGTGAGAGACCCGGGCTCTGAGTTCATCCACACACACTCCAGAGCCTCCAGAGCCTCCAAGACCGCCGGTGCTGGTGATCATGAGAGAAACACCACCACTCTCGTTGGTACCCACTCCAAGTACACCAGAGAGTCCGAGACTGCTGCTTCTTTTGATGGTGGTGCCTCTCCATTTGTCTACTCCTCCGCTCAGTCTCTGAACATTGCCTCTCCAGCTTCATCCCCAGAGACTCCTCTCACCACAGCTGATATCAGCGGCTTCGACACCACTACCATCGCCTCCACCACCACTGACTCCACCACCACTGACTCAACCACTGCTGCTCCTGTTGTTGTTGATGACGCCTCCATCACCTCCAACGCAGCCACCACTTCAGCCGCTGCTGGCTCACTCGCCGGTGAGTGGGACCAGTGTAGTGGAACAGCCTGGACTGGAGCCACCGAGTGTGTTGCCGGAAACACCTGTCTCCAGCTCAACGAGGCGTACTACCAGTGTTCTCCTACTGGTGTTGCCACTATGAACGAGGTCACAGGCACCGCCGCCTCCGCCTACGCCATCACCACCGACTCCGTGGGCACGCAGTACACTGGAAGAGGCACATACTGGTCTCCATCTGACGGTAATGCGTGTGGCTTGGACTATACTGACGGCGACCTCGTCGTGGCTGTGGGCATCAACATGTATGAAGCGCTTGGTGTTGACGCTGAGAACAGATCTAATGTCTGTGGCAAGAAGATCACCGCCACGTACAACGGCAACTCAGTCGATGTCACTGTGCTCGACGCCTGTGGCTCCTGCTTGGACGTGGACCTCGACTTCTCCCCTGACGCCTTTGAGAAGCTGGCTCCGTTGCAGGATGGTATCATCACCGTTGAGTGGGAGTTCACCGACTAAGCTAAGCTTCCTGTACTTTGAGTTTCTAAAGATTGGCTCTTCTTATTTCTCATCTGATCATTACGTAGCATTCATTACATTATTCCGCCATTGGCATTAGCATTAGCATCTGACCCTCTTGGCCTGGGGACCACGAGGTGAGCTCTCCATCTCCTCCCTCGTTCTTCTTCTCCCCTCCTCGTCGTAGAACACAACATCCACTGCACTGTGCCCGCCGTCCTCGAAGCTCTCGTTGAGGTCCATATCATCAGCATCACCAGTGTTGTCGTACCCATCATCATAGAGCGAATCCACGCCGCCAACGTCACGCAAAGTGTACTCCTCCGCCTCAACCTCCTCCTCGTCAGACAGACACATTGCCGAGCACTCCGCAATGGCGTGGAAAGTATTCATGGCCATCTTACTCCCCTTATTGAGTCCGAAGTGGTCGTATGTGAACAGCTTGTCAATCTCATCATTGTAGTACCGCTCATCCTCCTTGTACATGGGCACCACCTCGAACTCCACCGTGGCATCGTACCCAGCCTCCTGTGCATAGCAGTCGCCCTCGAGCGCACCAACAGCACTCACCTGGAGGTGGAGCATGAGTCTGTCCACGTCGTTGCGCACCGCGTGGGCGCCCAGGCTCGCGTAGGGGATGTCGATGCCCCTGGAACACGCGTCGAACCAGATCACCACGCCCGAGGAGAGAACAAACACGTCAACCTCGAGTGGCTGTGAGTGGTTCAGTGGGAACAGGCGGAGACACGACGGGTCAGAGCATCGTAGTAGCCAACGACGACCGCCTCCGTAGAGAATCGGCCTCTCGGGAAGCGCGTAGGCGTGTGGGGTTGCGCGTCGGTGAACGGCCAGAGGATCGCAGTTCTCGATGGATGGACACAGTGTTGTGACTGTGGGGATCCGTGTGGACATTGCTTGTGTCTCTTGTGTTTTGTGTGGGGGGTTTAGAGTGGGGGTTTGAGGGTGTTAAGAGCTGTTTTGTGGTGCTTTGTTGGTGTTGATGTGTTGATATTGGAGGCCTTTCTTGTCTCGGTGGGTTTTTTTCTCTCCGCACCGACACACGGCGACCGCGGAGAGCGGAGAAGAGGCTCGAGAAGAGGAACAGAGATGGGGGGTTTTTGCTGGAATTCATTGGGAATTCAGGGTTTATTGTAGTGCCAGTTTATTGGGAAACTTCCACTTGTTAAGATTGCCAAAAGAGCAGACTTCTGGGGCGTCGCTGTCAACTTCCCAGGGTTCCTCAGCACCCGAGTCAGCTTTTCGGGCATGTGAGGCCGAGAAAGGAAGACTCGGGGAGAGCAGAACTTGCGGGGGAAAGATGTGTCTATACCTCAATTTCGCGGTAGTTTTATCTGCTTCTCCAAGAGCTACAAAAGAAGACCAAATACTCCATCAAACTCCCCTTTTAAGCCGTTTTCTCCGCCTTTCTCATTGTCTTTGTTTACATTTGCGCGCCAAGGAGAAACAAAAATTTTGATTTGGCGCGCGAGTCTGGAAAAAAAAAGTTCCAAACTCTTCCATCGCCACTTTCGCCACTTCCTTTCGTCTTCACGCCCTTCAAAAGCGCTCCAGACTTCACAAGACAGTTCTGTACTGTTCTGAATCGAACTCTTCGCAACAAACTTCCCCGCTTTCCACGTTTTGAGCGTCGTTTTCCACCAGAAACAAGACGCCCATACTTCCCACCAAGCTTTGGCCTGCTCTGACTCCTTCAAAGAGCAACAAAGCACAGAACTCTCAACTACGAGTACAGCCCGTGCGGACCCTTCATTCTACAAGGGTTTAACCGCACTCCAGACATCATTCGACCGTCAAGCACCTCCGCTTTCTCCCACACTTTCCACGACTCGCCCAGCTGACTTGTGAGCTGAGCAATTCAACGACAAAGAGAAAGAAGACCATCTTTCACACGAGAGCTGCCGCTTGAAGTCCCACTACGCCTCTTGAAGTCCTCTCTCTGAGCACTTCTCCCACTCCACAAAAACTATCTCCCCTCACCTCCCATCTCCCCGCCGCAGGGAGATTGTGAATGTCAAAGACCAACGTTCTGCGTCTCGCTGAGACTGCCGGAAAGAGAGCACCACGCCCCTCCGCCATCGCCAAAGTTCTCCACACCGACGCCAAGATGACACACACCTCCATCCTCGAGTCCCAGCCATTGTTCGCTGGCGACCTGCTCAAGTCCGAGGCGGCCAGATCCGAAGTTGCAAGAAGAGCACTCACCATGCAGCTCGACAAGCTCAAGATGGCCGAGTCCAAGTCTTCCAAGGCATCATCTTCCTCCTCCTCCTCCATCTCCATTGAGACCGCCAAGTCTGAGGAGATGATTGGCAGAGCATTGAAGCACGAGATTGCCTCCGTCGACGAGGCCACCTGTGAACCAGGCGCCGAGGATGCCTTCTTCGTCTGTGACCTGGGCAAAGTGGAGAGACTTCTCCAGCTGTGGCAGCAGCAATTGCCTCGTGTGCACCCATACTACGCTGTCAAGTGCAACCCGGACACTGAGGTTCTCCAGCTCCTCGCATCCTACGGCACAAACTTTGACTGTGCCTCCAAGGGCGAGATTGAGACCGTGACTCGTCTTGGTGTTGATGCTTCGAGAATCGTGTATGCCCATCCTTGTAAGGTGTCATCCTCGCTCAGATTCGCACAGAAGAACGGCGTCAACCTGACCACTTTTGACAATGTGGATGAGCTGTACAAGGTTAAGAAGTTCCATCCGGAGTGCAAGTTGTTGTTGAGAATCATCACCGACGACTCCTCCGCACAGTGCCAGTTGTCCACGAAGTACGGCGCGCCACTTGAGTCCGTCCCAGAGCTCCTCCGCGTTGCCAGAGAGCTCGAGCTCAACATCCACGGTGTTTCCTTCCACGTTGGCTCCGGTGCTTCTGACAACTCTGCGTTGATCAAGGCGGTCCAGGACGCTCGCGCGGTGTTTGACCAGGGCACTGAGCTTGGATTCCAGATGTCAATGCTGGATGTTGGTGGGGGTTTCTCTCTCGACTCGTTCATTCCAGCCTCCAACGCGCTCAGATCCGCACTGGACGCATACTTCCCACCAGAGTGCGGCGTGTCGCTCATTGCTGAGCCAGGACGCTACTTCGTCGCCAGTGCCTTCACACTCGCCACACATGTGATTGCCAAGCGCTCCGTGGGCGATGAGGCAATGGTGTACGTTAACGATGGTGTGTATGGGAACTTGAACTGCATCATCTTTGACCACCAGGAGCCAGAGGCGCGCGTGTTGTCCCACGGCGGTGAGTTCTTGTTCGGTGAGGAACAGAAGGGTCACTACAAGGTTTCGCTGTGGGGTCCAACTTGTGATGGACTCGACTGCATCGCTAAGGAGACTACGTTGAGTAGGGATGTCGAGGTTGGTGATTGGATCTACTTCCCAAACTTGGGCGCTTACACTTCTGCTGCTGCTTCTCCGTTCAATGGCTTTGAGGCTAACGCCAGAAAGGTCTACATCAACTCCGAGAGAGTTTAAATGTCTTGTTTTGTATTGAAAGATATTCATAGATGCTTTTTTTGATAATTGAAGTGTTGTAGAGTATCATAGGACCAGATCAAGGAACAATGAGTGCGGGGATAACAAGTGTGGGGATAACAAGTGTGGGGTTGACACAACCCACGCTCCAGCATGAGCATGAGCGTCACGTCTACAAAGACAAACCATTATCAATGGGGCGTATAATACATGAAAGCAATTAATTATCATTAGAAAATCCATAACAGAATAGAAAGAACCATAGAAGAATCCAAAACGTCAAAACCCAAAATAACCCAAAGAAACCAACCCGCGGCATTAGCTCACTTCTTTGTACCGTCCTTCTCCTTGACCTCAACCTCACCGCCACAATGGAGACACTTGTACGCGACGACCTTTGTGCCGTCCTTCTTCGTGATCTCCACCTTTCCACGGTTCTCCATAGCGAGCCACTCGCCCTTGGCCGGGATGCGGAAGCAGTTCTTCTCAACACAACGCGCACCGGTCTTCTTGTATCTCAGGCCACACGAGTTACACAGCTGACCTGCCTGTGTGCTCCACGACGGACGCCAGCAGGGCGACTGATCGGTCCCGCAAGAGATGCACACGCGCTTGTACTGGTTCGCGTGGTGGATCGTGTATGTGTGGTTTGGGCCCTTGTGTGTCTGCGAGTGGATGAAGGAGGATGTCGAGAGCACCACCGGGTCGTTGAGCTTGTGGTGGCCTGTCCAGCGCTGTGGGGTCGTCGTGGTCTTCTTCGGTGGCTTCTTGGTTGGGGTGCTTGGGGTCTGTGTGGAGTAGGTGTAGTTCGAGGTGTATGGGGCCTGTGAGGTGTGGAGTTGGGAGCTTGAGGCAATTGGAGATGAAGAGTGGTGAGGGTGGTGGTGGGGGTGTTGTTGGCTCTGCGGAACAGCCTTCTGAGCGTATGAAGGGCCGTGCTCATCATCACTGTGTGCCCTGTAGTAGGTGTGTGGCTCAGCTGACTGCATCTTGGTGGAGATTCTGGAGTTGAAGCGAGGCTTGACTCCCTTGCGTTCTTCATCCAATTGCTCCTTGAGCTCCGTGAGGAAGATGGCATCGTTGAGCAGCTCAAAACCAGGCTTGTCGTAGCGGAGTAGGTTCTTCAGGTTGTTGAACTTCTCAGGAAAGTTCTTCTCAATCCAGAACTCCAAGTTCAATCTCCAATCGTCATCATTGACACAGGTGTCTGGGTAGTCGAGCGAGTAGCGCGAGGTGCCTCCGTAGCGGTCATTCTTGGTCAAGTACTTGAGCGACGGCAGCTTGAGGCGATCTTGTGTTGGAGTTCTCAGAGACTCAGTCAAGGAGGACACTGGTGGTAGATGAGGCTGGATCGGAGAGGATGCTGGCTGCTTGAAGTCGCTGGTTGTGGAGACGGAGAGAACGGGAGTCACCTTCTCGATCTGGGCTGGTTGTGCGAGCTGGGTGAGTGGTGACTCCGGAGTAATGACCGAGCTGTGCACGTGAGGAGGAGAGAGAGGCAGCTTCGATGAAGGAGGTGTAGGTGAGAGAGATCTGCCCCTGAGAACAGAGGCCGTGGTGAGCGGTGGAGAAGGTGGGGCTGTTCTGGAGCGCTTGGCGTCGCTGTGGTCGAGGGCCTCGAGATCCTCCAAGTATCTCTTTCTTCCGAGGGAAGAGTCTGCTGGAACGAGTGTGTGGAGCATGTTGGAGGCTGGCATGTTGATGTGTGAAGAGACTAGGCTCATCCTTGAGAGAGAAGGGGTGGCCGAGTTGCTGTTGGGAGAGCCTGGAATGCTGCTGCGAATCGGGCTCAAAAGTGGTGGTACGCTTCAGAAACGAACTCAGTGATGGCTCTAATTGACAAAGAGAGTCAGACGAGCAGATAGAAGAGGCGGATCTGGGCTTCTGTGTGTGTGATCTGGCTCCTGGCTCCTCGGTGGCGATTGCTCACTTGCTGGGAGGTGCGGAAGGCTGGCGAGAAGCGGACAACGACAGGAGCTGAGGGTGGGAGAAGCTGTTGTATGTGCGATGTCTGCGATCCGTGAGGGAGAACTGATGGCAGGCAGCGAGGACAGGCTTCTGGTGGCGTTGATTGCTGAGATGGTGGTGCCTTGATGCGACTTTTAATCCCAGTTTGCGACGGTAGGCGGGGCGTGCGGTTACCTGGGCGATCAAGGATCTGTGGCCAATTAATACGAAAAAAGTCCCGAATCAGGCAAAGTGGAGGCCCTGAAACAGAAGAGAGTTCGCGGTGTGTGACTGCGTGGAACGAGTGGTGCCAGAGAGAAGGAGAAATGTGCTCTGGTGGTGGTGTAGAAGCGGATGTATGACCAATCAGATCAGAGAGAGAATGGCTTCTGGGCTGTGAATGAGTGTGGTGCGAGGCAGCGAGTTGACAATGAGTGACTGCGGTGAGGTGCCTGCGCAAGAGGAGAGTGACAGCTTCGGAGTGAGCGAGTGTGAGGGGAGAAGGAGGGCCTTTTGGAGAGAGAAAAGAGAAGAAGGAGGAAGAAGAAAGAGAGAAGCCACAATTTGACAGGTGAAAGTTGTAAGAGCGAGTCTTCTACAATTTATTACACACTCCACCAACCACCAACTACCAGCCACAGAGCCAGCCCAGCTTTCCCAGCTTGTTCCCTCCGCCTTCCCCCGCTGCTTCCCGTACGTCGCGTGGCCTGCGACACTTCCCAATCCGGTTGGATAAGATTTCTGCATCGGGAAGTGTCATTTCGCGCATGCGGCGGGCGCGTTTCCCGATACGGCGATATTTCCGATCTGGGCCATTATCTAGCACTTTAGTTACGTAAGCCGTGCATCAATTACGTAAGCGTGTGTTTATTATTGGCAGCCTCTCCTTCTGCCACGAAATGCCACGGGCACAGCTCCAGCACCCGCATTCCACGTCCCTTTGGCCTGATCTGGACCAGATCGTGGGGGCTGGTTGATCCATTAACCGCTTTGGGCCATGATTCGGATCTAGGCCGGGGAAGCATAGAAGCGTGCCTGCAGAGATATGGCCCTGGGTGACACATTCGCTGACACCGGCAAAGGCCACTCTGTACTGGTGGGACGGGAAAAGGGCAAAGAGAGAGTTCTCCTGGATTGGGATAACAAGGAACCAGCTTTTTCTCATCCCTGAATGGTGTGGTCATGGCACAATCCCTTGCCGTTGTGGTCCTGCCAGGTCGACATTCTCCATATCTCATCATCTCTAGACATAACTATATGACCAGAGAAGGTCAAGATTGGTCTCAGTGGTCATCACAAACTACAGCTTAGTAGATTGCTACTAGATGGGTAGGTTGAGGGCTCCATTAGCTGGTAGTGCATGTATATTTGAGATCATGAACCTCTTTCTACACAGCGCAATGAATCGCAATCGAAAAGCAACAGAGTACTGTATACGTGGTATCATTGACATTATTAAGACATTTGAAAAAAGAAACAACAGATTTTATCTAAACCCTCAGATCAACGACGACTTGAACATGGCCTTTGCAGTTCTTGCAAACTTTGACTTCTTCATATCCGCCTCTGAGAACGGCTCCTCCTCGTGGTGTGGAGGGAGCACAGCCTTCTCAATCATGCACTCTCTCGGTGGGAAGAAGTAGCACGTCACGTAGTACACGAAGAAGGCGGTGAAGTAGGAGTAGAAGTAGCCAATCAGGTACAGGTTCAGCACGCCCTCAGGCATCTTGATCGAGGTGTTGATGTATGTGGCCAGGCCTGGGAGAAGTGGGACAAAGCCAATGAGGAGTGCTGGGATGGCTCTCCAGTTCGTGCCCCATCTGCCATACTTGTAGATTCCCTTAGGGTCGTAAAGCTGGTATGTGTCGTACTTCATCTTGTGCACGAGGAAGTAGTCACACATCATGATGGCGGCGATTGGGCCGAGGAAGATGGAGTAACCACCCATGAATGCCGTCAATGTAGTAGCGTTTGCCAAAACCTCCCATGGACAGAGTGCCCAGCCTCCGAGAGCCATCACAATGTACTGGCCTCTTCTGATGTTGATGAACTTTGGGAACAGCGCAGTCAGGTCGTTGGCGGCAGAGATCGAGTTGGCGGAGATGTTGATACCAATCTGGGCAATGAGGTAGGACAATGCGACGAAGAAAGCGGCAGTACGTCCGCCTGGAGTGTCGATCCACTTCTGGGCAATGAGGAGAGGGTCCCACAACACCTCGCCGTAGAGGATCTTGGAGGCAATACCACCAACGATTCCCATTGGAGTCAGAACACCCTGGTTGACTGGGATGGCGTAGAGCTGGGAGAAGGAGGCGTACTTGTTCTTGGAGTATCTCGTGAAGTCATTCACGTTGACAGCCATGGTGGCATACATGGCGAAGCATGTGGCAACACACTGCATGGACAACCAGCGGAGGTCGGAGCCGTGAACTGTGTTTGGCTGGTCCCAGATGGCGTGGACTCCACCGGCTTTCACGTTGAGGTAGATCATGAGCACGAAGCCGACGATTGGTCCAGTGTACATCTTGAAAACGAGGAAGTTCTTGATCTGGTGGGCCTTGATGTAGTGGAATGGAACACATATCACGTTGTAGATGAAGTAGCAGAGAAGCATCGATGAGGTGGTAGCATTACTTGGGATGTGGTCCTTCATGTTGGCGAAGCGAGGGGACATGGCCAAGATCATTGTCTGCACACACTCGGCACCAGTGTAGGCGTTGATACCGTAGTAGTAGCAGCCCACGATGAATCTCATGATGATGATCACGTAGGAGAAGTAGAAGCCGAAGGAGGCTCTGGCCTGGACGGAGAACGGAACATGGTACTTGGAGCCGATGAGGCCGTGAAGGGCGATGATGATGGCGTTGAGCGTGTATCCGATGATGTTGCATCCGAAGAAGAGGCCTGGGGACATACCGAGGTCGATGAAAGAACCAGCTGTTCTCCACGAGGAGGCGGAGTAGGAGTCTGAGATCCAGTAGGCCATGAAGTGGTATGGCCTCCACTTCTGGTCCTCGAGCGGAGTTGGCTCCATATCCTTGTTGCTCCATGTGTGCTTGGTGTGGCCGTCGACTGCGAGCTTGTTAGAGAAGCGCTGGAAGGCGGAGAGCTCCTTAGGAGAGTCTGCTCCAGAGCCAGTTCCAGAGGCCGAGGCATCCTCGTCGAAGGTGTTGGTGACCACCTCCTGTTTAGCTTCGATGTCGCTCATGATGGCTGCTCAGGGAGGGGCGATAAGGGGTCGTCTGCTGGTCACACGAGCAGGGGAGAAAGCTGCAAAATGGCTCGTGAACTGGTGGGTGCAGCCTCGTGAGGGAAGTCAGGAGGAGACGGGGAGCAAAGGGCCAGTGTCCTGATGCGGTTACCACGACAGGAGCTTCTTCAGGAAGTGATGAGAGATGAAGAAGAAGAGGCCCCAGAAAGTTTTTTTATCGCTGGAGCCGTAGAGGACAAGCCCTTCTGCACCATGCTGATTTTTTTTCCGCTTGTGGGGAGTCGGGAGCGGCGTTGCAAAAGAAACGAAGCCGTTCGATGATAAGACGAGCACAGACGGAAAGCGGCAAATCCCGTTGATTGGCGATGATGGGATGATGGGCAGTTGGAGGATCTTGTGGGGGGAAATGTGGGGAGTTGTTACTATAGGACACACTCTCCTTCTCCAGCTGCAAAAGACTCGGAGAAATCCCAGCCCCTGAACGGCTTGACAGCTCAAATTTTTTTTATTGCCGTCACCGGAGATAACGCCGTATAAACTCCGCTAGGGCTCAGAGATGGGCACTCTGCGCTTTCTCTCTCTGGCTCACGAGACGTCTCTTCTCCTCATGACTTTGATAGTTATTACGACATCTCATAGGATATGACTCCAATATAGACTCACTAAGAGCCCATATTACGTTACTCTGCTCTGTCCCAGCTCATCTTCTCGCGTCTTCTTGGACGCAACATGATCATCTCATGATACACACGCAGCTGAACGAGTACACTAGTTTAATGGCCCTTCTAGCATACCTAGCATCTAAGCATCTAAAATTAAGGAGCACGAAATTATGGGTACCATATTTAGTTCCCGGGGACATGAGCTTCATGTTGCAGATCATTAAGCCAAGCTGCTAGTCATACACAGCTATACAGCCTGCCGCTTCAACCCCCGACTACGCTCGCAAGTTTCGAAATTAATTGTACTAGGGGCTTTTCTAGCACACCAGTTCATTACAGATACTCATTCCGGGCTGTTCCAAAGACTTTATTTTTCAAAAAAAGATCTATATTTTTCCGAAAATGGAGTGACGCTTTTGATAATGAGCAGCTCAGTGCCACTATAGCGCCTCATTATGGCCCCCTGCAAATATTTTATAAGCGCGCGCGGGGCGACCTTAAATTAAGAAGCCCTTTTTTGGCCAAAAGAATAGCACCATAGGATGAAGAGGGCTTGAAATATTTGGCTAGTGGTGGAAATTATATCTGTGAATGCGTGGTTGTTGAGTTCGTTGAATTTATTCATGACGTTTTTTGACTGTGGAACAAGGTGTGGCCGACGGTGTGGGTGCGGAAGTCCGAGACTATAAATTGTTCTACATGCAGTCAACCAGAACACCAGTAAGGGGATTTCAAGTGTGTGATTAGGCCTGATTACACTCGAGATTTGGACTAATCATTCACGCAGATCAACTATATAACTACTCATATTGATCATGCAGCTCTGCGGGCCGGCAGCCGTGAGATTGAGTCTCGACTTTGTGGCATCGACGTTGACGGCGATACTGCAGCTGGGCCGGCGGCCAGCTAATTATGGACGTTGAGTATCAATGATCTATGCAAATTGGTATTAATTATTAATGCACTGGCACTGGTGACTGTAGGAGGGCATGTGATTGTGCGGCAGAATTTTCTTTGCGGTGGTATTGCGTTCCAATGGCGGGTGCCGGCATATCGATGATCATTTCGGCGCCCTATCCTTGTTTGATCGATCTCTAGATCTTCTCTTTCCAAGTGATGTCGACGTGGGGATATCCAATATTGTCATGTGAAACTCGAGACTACTCATGCACTGGATCCCACTCCAAGACAGCCAACTCTTGGACATTGTCTAATATTGTTACACTAGTCGTCTTTATCGACCAGTACCACATACATACACAACAGCTTCAAGCCACAGATATCTAGTAGTATCGTAGTATTAGAGAGTCACACAGCAGAAGTCAACTGGAGACATGAAGGACGTAGTACAGAAATGAAAACTTTTTGAGTAGAGCTCACAGAGCCCAGAGTTCAGATGAAGAGAGTGTCCTCGAGCTGGATGTCCAAGACAGACTTACCAACGTAGATGTTGTAGTCGCCACTCTGCAACTCCCAGGCCTGAGCCTCAAC